>VUQR01019520.1:0-13946 GCA_015108515.1 Hemichromis elongatus
TACACAGGTTTCGTGGTAAATTCAGGCTGATCCTGGGGAACACTCCTACACCGGTCAGAGTGATCTCCTCCAGTGGTAGGAAAGCCACCTGCATCTGAAGCTTCTTCTTAAACACTTCAGGAATGCCCGGAAGGTAAAGTACACGGAGAACCTGTACCAAACCAGCATCAAGGTAACCCTGTCTCAAACACACACACACACATACATAAAGAAAACCATCCATTTTTATGATAAAATAGCTTTAAACATCCACATTTGCAATGGTAAACTTGTAAACTCACCTGAGCAGGAATGATTGTAGGCCTACCAGGTCTGACCTTATGTTCAAAGACCTCCTCCTCCTCAACCTCTTCCTCCTCCTCCTCCTCTCTATGAGGGTGTATACTGTATTTGAAGCCCACCTTGCATGTATTCGTCAGGGTTACATGAACTTCACCTACACAATGAAAAAGCTAGAAGGAAAAGACAAAGACTAAGAGGAGAGAGGAAACACTGATCTGCTTTTTAAAGTTAACTCTACCTTTTTTCTTATTAAGCATTATACTAGGTCACTCCACCTAGTGACATAGTATACTGTATTTGATAGAGAAAACAATTAGTTTTTTTAGAAAAGCATTTACCGCAATGGACAGGATAGTTTTACACATAAGGACACAAGCAGGGCAAGATAAAACATGTTACTCCGAATCAATCCAATCTACTAACAGGTGCCATGATGTAGAAATGAAAAGTGTTATTAACTTCTCTTGTCAGTGGCCATAATGTCATGGTGTATAGAAACATGGCAAATGTAGGTCTTTCTATAAAATGTATACCTTTGTAAGGGTTCAAAACTAAGCTGAGAGATGCACATAAAGTCATGGTGTCATTTCTAATGACAGAATATCTTTTGACCCTTCCTCCCTTTCCTAGGCATTCACAGAGGCCAACCCAACTCACTTCCTGAAGGGTCTAACAGCAGTTTGCCTAGCAATATGCTTTGAATCTGAGCAGTTTTGAAAAATTATCATTATCATTATTACCTCTAATAATTTGAACTCTTTGATAATGGTAACTATTGTTAATTATTTAGCTCTTTTGTCTACATCTTCGTGTTATAACTGCTCCATCCCCACACAGTTCTTTCTGTATTAATAAAAACTTACTAAAATTAAATCTAAGATTTGGTAATTGTAGTTTTAATTTATTTTATTTTTTAAATAAAATACCAAAAAAAAGTAAAACTGTTCAAATACTTAATTTTGAATTTAACTGCTGGGCAGATGGAGCTGGCTGGAATAAAGATACCCGGTGCTAAATGTAAGCATTAAAGTGCTTGTATACGTACCAGCTGGCCAAAGTCCAAAAGGGTGGTGTCAAGAGTGTAGCTGATTTCTGACGCCTGTCCTCTTAGAATGATTTCATATGTAGGCCCGTCCTCTACATGACACTGTGCGACCACCTGTCTGCTGATATTTTCGTAGCCGTAGAAAGAGAACGCGACTGCCTGCTGATCCCCAGGTTCTAGATGACCATGTTTCGGCAAGATATCAAATACCTACACACACAACGAGAAAACAAGTAGGGCATCGAGATGTTATTTAGGTTCTACTCTCAGCAATGATCTGAATCTCAGTTTTGAAAGACGGTGGAGAATATATTTAAAATCTTTACACTGTATAGACAAGAATTCAATGAGATTTGATTATGAAAAAATACTCCACGATTGAATCAGTGACGAACATAATCACAGCTGCAACTAGAGACCGACTGATGTATCATCCGATTTTAGCTATTGGCCAATGTATCAGTATCTAGATTTCTTCTTTTTTTCGGCTGCTTGCTTTAAGCATCATCACAGTGGACCATCTCGCCAACCCTTTGCCTGCCTTCCTTCACTATATCCATTTATTTACTATGAAAATTTTACAGTTAAAAGTGTACAGGAGAAACCCTCGTCAACCTATATTCATGTTGCATGGATTTCCCACCAGGGGACACTTTGCTAGTTGTCTGGCGATTTGGAACCCACAAACACAACACAACTGGCTTGTGACAATGAAACTATCTTATCTTTTTAAATGGCATTGTTGCATTATTTTAGTAAGGACTCAGAAGTAACTAGACATAAATGTTATTTCTTTTTTCTTTTGATAAAAAATCTGCTTACGTATCGTGCCTCTGAAAGAAAAGAAGACATTTCTTACATGGAAATATTTTCTTACCTCTTCCACACCTACAGGACCTTGTGTGCTGCTCTGTTCATTTGCAGCTAGCAGGGGGGTTTGAGGAGCTGAAAAGGCAGGTGAAAGAGTAGCAGAGGACAGCCTCCATTCTTCCAGTTGACTTTCTGAACATTTCTGCTTCTTTTTCATTTTTTCTTGCAGTATATCTGCTTTTCTATAAAAGCAAAATGTTAAAATTAAATCTATATTTTTTAATATCCAATGCTAATATTCCATACAAACATTTTCTTTTGTTTTTCAGTGATTCTGTTATGGATTTGCTGTTGAGCCATGAATTCTTGTCCTGCTGTATGACTCAGTTTTGGCCAAGCTTTAGCTGTCAGACATTTGATCTCAACCTTCACTCTAGACTACTTGGCTAAAATGAATATCCAAATAGTTACTGTATTAACACTGTGTTAGCACTATCAGTCTTTCTTAAGTGATGTGACTGGCTGCTTCTGACCCACATAACATTTAAAACAGAACAATTCTGGGTTTAAAGGACATACCACACAATCGTTTTACAATAAAACTGCAAAACAGATAAAGTCAGGTTTATAAATGTCATACACGTCCTAATACAATTTGGGCAGATTCCGTGTGAATATACCTGTTGTCAATGTGGTCATCCAGAAAGGTCCAGTGATAATACACAGGAAGCAGGGAACAGTTTGTGATGGTCATTATTTTGTGAGTCTCTGTGCAGTTTACCACATAGTCAAAATCTACAGTGGTGGAGGGGAAGTCGAGATTGGGGTAGTGGACCTCTGCGTGCAGGTCCACTATATCCTGCTGTGGGTGTCCCAAGTAATTTACCTCAAGATACTGAAAAACATTTCAAGAAATACAGCGAAAAATGATGTTAGCCAAATTAGTAAGTAAAGCCAAGGTTTATCTGATAGCTTAATTAAGACATTAGTTTTAGATCATTAAATGAGTAAAAAACTAAACAAAAGTAAACATTACTTCTATCTAGCCTATTTAATGTCATTGTATATCCAGGTGATATAGCCACTACTCAAAAATGCACAACTAAAAGGAAGTAAAAGCATGATATATCCAAAGAGACTGCATTACAGTTACCTCATCCACAATGTGTGACACTCGATCCTTATAGAAAGCTGGATTAAAGCATACCCACAACTCAGCCTCACACTTGTCGCCTAAGACCACAGACTGGAAAGATACACAACACTATTATGGGAGTTATAGTGCTTCAGTATATTAGGCAAATCAGTATAAGAGCACTTAGATCATGGTCTTGCACCTGGAAGAAAGAAATCATTTATTAAAAAAATTTAATTCTGCCATGGGACCCAAGTTTATCAGAAGTATCCTTCTAATCAGGATCATTCACTCATCATTACAGAAAAGTGCAGTTCCTCAAATTTAAATTGCATATTATGGATGCCCTGCAGATATCCATGACCCACAATAAGAATAACATAAAATAACAACATTACTCTGAGGAGAAGTTCATCTATAAGACAGCAAGAACAAAACACGTTTTCCCAAAAATGTTCACAAACATCGGTGCATAGTTACATCGCAAAATAGTGAGATTCAAGGAAATCTGCTTTGCTGGAACTTGAAATGAAAACAACTAGCAAACAACAATGTGCACCTTAGTGGTGGCTGTACTGTGCTCCCCTGGGGCCTCACACAGAGAGAAAGGTTGCATAAGCGAGAGCTTCATGGATACAGGCAGAGAGGACACATTCTTCAAGATCAGCTTCTCATACAAGGGCTGCAAACTCTCCCCTTTGAACTGTAACACATGTACAAATCTTTAATTAAGTGAACCACGATAAAGGACAGGAATAAAGCTGCTGCAATTTAACCGACAATTATCTCTTAACTGTTAACTAATGATGTTTTAACAATGTTAAATTTTGGTAATTTTCAAATAATTTGAATGTTAAAATAATTTAAATGCTTTTGCTAAACTATACAGAGTTGGGAATATGTTAGAGATCCTGTCACAATACCCCTAAACTACATAACATCTGTGTGGTGTTTGGTGGTGAATCTTGAAATACCTTCAGAACACCTGTAAGACTAACATAGCTATCTATCAAAGTTGTAACTTATGGATATTTAACTTTAGCCTTTAACTAGGCTTTAGATGATATTTAAAAAGACATATGAAAGATAAAATACAGGCAATGTACAGAGGATTACAATAAAGAGCTTTCAGAATATGCATATATCCTAAACATGGCACAGTTTTTTATTTTTGCTTATGACTAACCTTCTTTATGTAGAATTTCAGCTGCTTTGAGGAAAACCTGAGCAGGGGAGCCACAAAGCGACAAGTAACGTCTACAGACATGATCTTCTCCTGACACCCTCCTTGATGGCCGACTATAGCGTAGCACACCAGACGTTCACGTACAACCTGCGTTGCCAAAAAGAAGCATTCTCTACACGTTTTATGCTGCTATCCTACAGCATGTCATTTAGTGAATGCACAAACGTTTTAACTTTAACAGCCTGCAAACAAACTATTTCACCTTCGGGGAGTCTGAAGACACTGTCAGCACCATGTCAGCAGAGCCAGCTGGAAAAAGTTCCAGACGAGACGGTGTGAGGCTGACCATTGATTTCTCACTGCTGGAAGGGAGTGGAGATCCACGTCTTGGATCATCTCTCCGTTTAGGAGTGCAGATAGGGGGTAGGAAGCTGCCACCTTTGTGGAGTTTTGTAGTGGACTGTGAGGTATCGACCTTCCAGTATATCCGGTGTACTCGCTTGCCATGGTTGCAGAGCTTGAAGTGGTACTGGTATGGTGAATGACTTACAAAGTAGAATAAAGACAAAAAATATTGTCAGTGTCATATTTTTCATATCTACATCATGAATTAACAGCTAGGAAAAGTTCAGTTTTAGTCTATGAAAATGGGATTTCTACCCGAAGTGGGTGCCCAGGTCAAGGCTGGGACCAAAAGGCCTGTCACTGACAATTGTAGTGCCAGTGCCAGTGGCAGACAGGAGGACAGTGAGTGGCCGACTGTCCCGTATAGAAACCATTAACATGCCCTCAAACTGAACTGTGTCCTTCAGGTGCACCACAACCTTGAGCTTCACATGGCTCCCTGGTGGCACCTCCCCATCACTGGGCTCAATACGCCAAAAGGGCTTTCTGATGGTCTAAGGAAACAGAAACAGGAATCTGAGTCTATTCATAGTGAGAACATCATGAGCAGAGAAAAAAAAAAACAAGGCAGCGTAGAAGCTCCAATAGGTCCTTCCAGCACTTAAATGTAATGCATGAAAATATCAAGTGGGAGCATTTTCTATAAGTGTGCTTCAAAAGTTTTCTATGAATGGACGATGAGAAATAAGAGATAAAAACTGAATTGAAAGTAAAGCAGCAACTAATTATTTAAAGAGTTAACATAGCAATGAAATCATTAGCTCATAAATTACATATATTACATAATTAGACTAAAAATTGATCAATCACAGGAGTTAAGAATGTTGGACTGGCAATACGTGAGCAGATCTATGGTTGGACAGATACAAAGTAAATAGTATGCGCCTGCCTGTCCAAGTCACAAATGGTATTTTTTGTTTTCTTGGTGAGTGTTTGTACCATTGGAGTGGTAAAGTAAGCTGGAATAGGTGAGTGGTTTGACAGGAGCAGGGTTTTGGCAATGTCCGTCAGAACCGGGATTTTGCCAAAGTGTAGCTGTGTGCTTTGAAAGTGAACTACTGGTCCGTGCCCAATACATGACAAAGCCACCTCCTGAAACAGAACAGAAGTAGGAGGATTAGAAAACATGATGCCTGTATTCAGACCTACACACAAAATACCACACTCCCACACATACACTTCCACTAACCAGGGGTGGCTGGAGGCTGCCAAATACAGCAATACGTAACGTATAATGCAGCGTTCCAGTGGCTTTAGGTAGGAGACATACAGGAAGCTCCTCTGAGCTGCCCGGATGAATCACTCCTCTGGGTGCAGAACTGCCTAAAAGCAGTGAAGGATTCTCTTCATATTCCTGAAAACAGAGAGAGCAAAAAGAAAAACTAAATTATATTTTTTAATGTCAGCATACAGATCTGGCACAAAATGTGTTTAGGTTGCCTCAGTGCACGTGTACACAAGTATCCATCTCTGCTTTCTATATACATAAAGCAGAGTCTATGTTATATATGGAAAGCTTTTGTTGCCCTTTGTCTCAAAAATCCAAATCAATGCAAAGCAAAATAACACAAATAAAACTTACACGCTCTCTTAGCAGTTACATGACACAGTTGTGTGAAACTACCTGACATAACTTTTTTTTTCAACTTAATCCCAATGAACATTTTTTGAGTGAAATATAAAAAAATTACACAAACTTCCAAGATAAGAAGAGTGAGCTGTTTATTAGGCTGAGATGACTTAAGCAAGTCAGACACAGCGTGTTGATTATTGAGGTGGTATAAATTTCCAATCTTTATGCTCATGGCTCCACAGTGTAGCAGTTTACACATTTTCCTAACAAGTGAAAGATCGTAGTTTGTTCTAAGGAAGAGACACAAATCCCTTAGTACCTGAATCAGGAATAGCATCTGATAAAGAAATCTGCCAAATCAAATATGTGGAGCTACCTGTGGTGACCCCTTGTTACAAGTGAGCAGCTGAAAGTGGGTATTTCTAATTTTAACGCTAAGGTAACTTTCTCCTGGCTCCAACTTCATACTGATTGAAAAGGAAATGTACAGTGTGAGACAGTTTGGTGGCTGCCACAAACATGTAAACTCTATAGACTCTGAGCATAATTTTTGTTCCTCGATTGGTCTGTCTAACCTGATCAAGCATGCCGTAGCAGGCAGGCAAATTGCTGGGGTTGGTCAACCGCACTTTCTTTTCATAGGGTTGATTGAGGAAACACCTTTCAAAGTCTAGCACTGGAGTATCCACAAAAATCTGAGGCATAACACACCTGTCAACCCAGAGAAAAAAGCAAGTCAGACAATCAGGAGAAAAACCAGGAAAAGTGGAGGAGAATAAAAGGTGTGTAATCACACTGCATAGTGCCTAAGCTTGATTAGTCCTCCAGAATTTGTCACCAACCAAAAGTGTAACAGAGACTACTGGTAGGAAAAAGCTACTTTGCTTTAGGAAAAAGGATGACAGAAGAGATTACTTAACACTCACACTTTGTAGTGAACATATTATGTTCTCTTTAATCTATAATGAAAAATACATGGACATTAAGCATGTGTTTGTACCTAGCATTTATAGGCATAGTCAGAATTTCTTCCCCAACACCTTCAACATCCACTACCAGTGCCAGCTGGTATGTCCTGACTGTGTTGGAGCACAGCGTCACCTGTACATACATCACACAGACATACCATACACAGACAGGACAACAAGTGTTAAAAGGAAAAGAAATAAAGTACATTGATGTCACCTTCAGCTTTAAAGACTTCCCCAGTATTGGCAGGGTAACCACCATGTTAATGACTGCTGACTAGAGATGTTATTATTTTCTAAACTAGCAAAATATGTCAAAGAGATTTACTAATCCTTCAAGATTCCCCAGAATTTTTTTATATTATTTAAATAATCTAGATAATTAACGTGTATATAAAAATAAGAACAGAATATTCATTTTTTTTCTAGTATTACATGACATGAAACACTATTTGCTGGAATATTTTGTCAGTGGCAGGGACGGTGTTAATAAACAGTACCTTAATGTTGACATCGGACACGCTACGCACTGAGCCTGCTGCCGGGCTGACTGTAAACTCCACAGGGCATGGAGAACCTTGCCAATCTTTTAGCGACTCATCAGAAACCTGTTTGAATGAACTAACACTAGGAAAGCCCAGCCCGTCTCCCAAGACACGCAGGATGAAGTTCACGGGTACAAAGGAGGGGTTGTAGAGTGTACAGACTACTGTTACTGGAAAACCTATGGAAGGAGATTAAAAGAAGCCAATATGAGAAAATTTGAAAATATTAAGATGATGTCTGTCATTATTCTTTGGATATATGTTATAAAACTAGAAGAGTAAAAGAAATGTACCAAAGGCTACATTCCCAAAATTAAGCTCTGAAACACTGAAGTGGATTGTGGGACGAATGACGGAACCCCTAAAAAGAAAAGACAAAGAAACCTTGAAAATAAGCACTGAGAGTGTAATAGACCCACTGCTTGTGGGTCAGCTTTTTTTGTGCTTTGTTACATGTAAATGTCCTGGCAGAGAACAGGCTTCGCTGCTTACTAACTTTACCTGACAGTGAAGGTCAGTGGTTGAGGTTGTCCTGCCACAGTTAGCAGCAAAACTTCAAAGAATGAACCCATAATGGGACTGCGGAAGGATACTTCCACTATCTGGCAGGCACCAGAGGGAACAACACCTTCCTCGGGATTGAAGGCGAAAGAGTGGCCAAAAGTGGTGTCAGGACTTGACCACCTGAAAGGGGCATCAATTGGCCCTTTGTTTGACAACTGCACCTGAAGAAAGATTTCTTGTATGAGAGCAAATACCCAACATTGATCATCTAAATACAAAATGTGTTTTATGGAGTAGATGAATTGATAAAAGGTAGTATAGATTGTCTCAGCTTTACATTTTTGCCTTAAAACTGTGAAAAGAAAACTTTTGATTTTATGTCATTTTATTTTACATTTTTTAACAATATATGCTGTTTTGTTTGCTGGTGGATAAACTGAATTGAACTCACAGACATGTTACTCTGGCTTGGTTTTACTCACCTTTTGACGAAATCTTTCACCTATGAATAAATCTTTTAAGTTCATCCCGTCATAGTTGAGCACAAGTTGAGGTCCCAAGCCTTTACCGTTCACTGTGAGGGGTAACGGTGATTCACGTCCTAAGATGACAAACAGTCATGATGAAAGAGTTATAACAGAGCTAAAGCCACAGGGAAGCAAACATGACAAACATCACACAGATTTTACGCATGTGAAGTGTAAAAGTTGCTTCTGTGTTTCTGCGATTATGTTCTATTTTTTAACAATGTAAGCATGACTAAAATGGAAAAAAAACTATTGATTAAACTAAAAACATTCTAAAATATTATCTACGTGTGTGTGCATGTGAAACCTGAATGAGCATCATTTTCTTCCAGCCACGCACTGACCTGTGACATCACAGTACATGGTTTGTTGATAAAGTCTGGCCTCCTCAGGCTTGAAGATGATGGTGAACGTTGCTGTGGTGCCGGGCCATATTTCCCCCTCCTGAATCACAAAAGACAACAATAATTATTTTAGTGAAACAAAATGCAAACAGTAGAAAACGTAAGGAGAACAACTGATTCTTTGTAATACAGCAGTGAGGGTAGAGGATGCTGCAAGAGACAATTCACAGAAACATCAACAAATTTCAAGTTCTCTTGGACATGAAGCTGGATCCCTGTTCCTTCGCCCCAGTTAAAAGTATTACATGATGCAGAAATACTATAAGAGACATTGTTACCTTTAGAATTGATGTAAAAGAAGCAATGAGCAGTGTGATGACATTTAAGTAGTGAACTAATCAGTCCAGCAAGAGGAAAATCACACACAACAAAACAATGAAACACAAACACACCGCAGGCTCCAAAGTTATACAGCTGTGTGAGCGGGCCAACAGGTAGTCGTTTGCATCCTGACTTCTGTGTTCCTGTGGGGCTCTGGACTGCAGCGGGAGGTAATGGATCCCTGGACGGTCAGACTCAAGCAGCTGTCCTAGCTCCACTTCTTCCTTTTGCTGGAGCACTGAGCCCTCCCTAGAGGCAGGCAGGGAGAGACAGTGAAAACATAGAAGAACCAAGATCTGCATAACAGAAAGAATGCGATGGGTACCTGAGCTCATTTCTGGCAACACATGATCTAATTAATACATTTTATGTGCATGCATAAATACCTCAACCAGCAGTACTGTAGAGGGATGTCACTGTGATTGGTGAGGGACACTGTGCCTGTACTGCTCAGGGAGATATAAGTGTTCTTCAACCAGCCGGAGTCAGGTTCAAGGTGGATTTTCAGTTCCTCACAAGACCCATGCAGGCTAATGTACACATCTTCACCTGAGCAGAAGACATCGTGGTGCTTATTATGATTTTGTTTTGATTATTCATTTGTAAAAATATGGAGGAAGACTCTGGATCTCAGTGATATTTAACAGTGTTATTCTTGTAATTGAAAGACAACAGGAGATTCCTAAATACCAGATTCTGGTAGTCCACTAAAGCCACTAAGGTGTTATATGTACTATGAGAAAAAAATCAGACAGAAGGGAAAACAAGCCCTCCGAGCTAGCCATACCAAGCAGGAAATGTGATACAACACAGCCATTATGAGCTGAATCATCATTCCCTAAGGATTGACTGTATTCTCTTTCATCCTACAGTATGTCGCCTTTGACTTCACTGGCCCAAACCAACACACACACACATGCACTCATCTTATGTATTTATCTGGTACATATTAGGTTTAAGAGCCTTCAACAAAAGTCTCATTGTGTCACAGTTTTGTTTTCTCACCAGTGTGATAGTGCAGCAGCAGATCCTGCCTGTGGTCTCCCGTGGTCATTGGGTGGAAAACCACAGTCACCTGCATGCTCTCGCCAACATCTAGAGTCCCAAACTCGGGTGTCACAGAAAAAGGCCTGAAATTATAGGTTACTGTTTTAGAAACTGACAGAGGAAAAGAAATTTAACTGGACTCAACAATAAGTACTATAAAGTCTAGTTAAAGGCATACCCAACACTCTGTTATGTAATATTTGATAAGTTGGTAAAAAATGTTTTCTGTTCACTTATGATTCTGGATTTTTTTCTTAAATGTATTTAGCTGAGCTTTTCAGTTCAATTTTCACAAATTGAACTTTAAAAATAACTATTCATTGGGCAGAGGAATGACTGTTTACTGCTGTAGTGTAAAATACAGAAAATTACTCCAAACCAACACTAATAAGCCCTTCTTGTTTTGACGCTCACCTCTTTGTGTGGAGGCTGAATTTGGTTTTGCTGTTTCCTACGTTCCTAACAAGTTGAGTCTTCTCAGTTGAAGCTTTCACGGGACACACAGGCAAGTCAAGCTTGTCTTGAAAGTCAAGAATGGCACGTGGCCCAATGGCCCGAATTGGAATCTCAAACTTTTCCCTCTCTGTCACGCAAACCAGTCTATGGTGATAGTCCTGTGTAGACAAAGAAAATAGCCTGCTGCAAACACACAAACGCTATATACTTTATTGTATCAGTTGTTAAATAATTTTGTTCCACTGAATGTGAGCACACAACCGACCAGTTTAATTCAGTTTGATTCAATTCAATTTAATTCAGTTTAATTGAGTTCAGCTCACTTTAGTTCAATTCGATTTTTATAGCGCCAATAAACAACAACAATGTCCTCAAGGCACTTTATATTGTAAAGGCCCTACAGTAATATAGAGAAACCCCCATCAGCAAGCACTTTGTGACAGTGGGGAGGAAAAAATCCCTTTTAACAGGAAGAAACGACGGGCCGAATGAGGCCCAGAGAGTGGCAGCCATCTGCTAATACAGATTTGGGGTGAAACAAACAAACTGTTAAGTCCATTAGCTGCTAAGCTCTTCAAATGTAAATAACAAACAACAACAAAAAATACTTGAGTCCTGACCTCTAATACACTCAAAAAAAGATTTTTCTCCTTAATAAATATGAACCAATAATTTTGAATTAAAAATGCTAATTAAATGTCTGATAAAATCTAAAGTTTATTTGTTGAAATAATTATTCATTAAGGAAAATGTATACCTATCAAGTAAATTTGCTTGATTGCATTTCGGTAACAAAATTACACTGAAAATGTACTTGTTGTTATTGTGACGTTGCATTATGTTCTCAAAGTTTAGCCTTTTTTTTAAGTTTTTGTCCTGTATAGTCCAATCAAATGCAAATATATCTTATACCTTTTTTTCGTGTGGGTTGAAGAAGACAGTGAAAGTGGCAGACATTCCTGGTGCAACTTTACTACGTGCATCACTTGAACCCAAAACGCTGAAATACTCTGAGTTCTGATTCTCCAGCTTCACTTGCCGTAAAACCTGAACAAAAAATAAATACATGAACTAAATAAAAGTGCAGTGATAATTAATCATTGCTTAATTGTATCTTATACAGATTTCTTTTCTTCACACTCCACACATCTTCTCTGAAACAAATGTTTCTGATTCATATATAGGCTTGAGAGTTATGGTGATTTCAAAATAATTTAATTTTTCTCTAATTTCATTTCTCAATTTTTCATTACTTCTGTTGATTACCATACCATGTCATTGTTGAGAAGCAGCAGTGGTAACTTGTATGTCTGTCCAGGAGTAAAATTCTGGAAGACCAGCTCAGATGGGTAGGGCTGAAAAAGTGACTGATCTATATCTGGAAAAGAACCCTAACAAAACACACACACATAGAGGTAATGCCTCAGATTACCTGGGTACGGCTACTTTTTCTCTAACAACAGAATTTCTTACCACATTTGTGTTATATTTTGTATTAAATATGTATTGAACATTGCATTTGCTTTGCTGGTTTGTGGGCACATGATAAAATTGATAAATATTCAAACAAGCATCATTTATATTGATGTAATGATCAGCAGTAAAAAGAAAACACAATTTTCCTAAATAACATTGAAAATACTGACACAGAGTATGATGCATGTAACATTAAACATCTCTTTTTTATGCAGTCCTAGCCTTTGTGCAGATGTTACTTGAAAACATACAATCAATCATGGAGAGAAAATATAATGTTGTGACAACCCCACAAATGATGAGCATGAAAAATCAGCAGACTGTTGGTCAGCCAAATGTCCAGTGATTGAGTCAAATTCCTCATTATTTCAACCTTAGCCTGTGTACAGCTTTACACCAGAAGGGTCAGAGGTGTTTTTAAAGCACAATAGGCTCTACATATTGCTAGGCAGGTGGGTTTAATATTTGCAGAGTTAAAGTAATACTTTGAGGTTTGGTTCTGTGAGGAAAACTTAAAAATAACCTGATGGCTTCTCTGATCTCAGATCCTCCTCCTGAGTCAGGAGGAAGTGCTTTTAAAGAAAATATTTAAAAATAACTACTCCCACTCAGTTTGCATCTTGTACGGTAGGCTGTTGCCACTGTCATTTTTCTCATTATTGCAATATACAATCCTTTAATATTATACTACATCACTGCGTGTAATAGGAAGCAAGTTTTAAACTAGTGTGATATCACAGAATTAACTGGCATTTACTTGGTGATGTGTAGTGCCGCTCAGGTCAAGCAACTCCAGGATACAAGGTGGGTGCACCTCAGCTGTGTTATTCAGGCGCTCCTCTGTGGACCACAACATCTCCTGGGTGAAAACTGATGGAGTCACCTGCAAACACACAGGAACACAGGTCTATTTACGGTCTCCTAATCAACAGTAATGAGGCACTTACAACAGCTCATCTTACAGCTGCATATATATGAACTCAGATAATGTTAATGTTCTGAAGCATTTTGTGGTAATTATATTTTCTTCACAATCCTCTGGTACCTTTTCATCGGTGCACCTGAAGCAAATGAACAACTAATTGCACTTAGTCTCTCTGAAGGTTAGTTAAAAGGATTTAAGCTTAAAATATAAATTAATAACATAGCAGCAAAACTGCTTATGGGTTAGTGTTAGGGTTAATGTTTTTAGTTAATAATGAGAGTAATGTATTGCATTTGATTTTTTATTTATAATTAAGCAAACTGTTGTGGGATTAAAC
>VUQR01019520.1:14152-30118 GCA_015108515.1 Hemichromis elongatus
AACATGGGTTTAGTATCTTGCCCAAGGATATTTGGCATGCAGACTGGAGGAGCCTGGGATCGAACCACCAACCTTCCGGTTAGTAGCTGACCTGCTCTACCACCTGAGCTACAGCCACCCCAATAACATAGCAGCAAAACTGCTTATGGGTTAGTGTTAGGGTTAATGTTTTTAGTTAATAATGAGAGTAATGTATTGCATTTGATTTTTTATTTATAATTAAGCAAACTGTTGTGGGATTAAACATGAGGTATGCACAAATAAATGTTGAGAAGAAGCAGATAGGCTGTGGAATTTCTGGAGAAACAGCAGTGGGGCTGTTTTCACTGCTACATGCTTCAGTTAAATATCTTGGTTAAAAAAAGCTGAAGGGAGATAAACAACAAGATTGTAAAAACAAGCATATGCATTTGATTTGATGATGTCATTACCTATCTTATATTTCTGAACATTGCTATTTTCCATATCTGATGAGGGAGCTTTTATTTTATAAACCTGATCATAATAAAGCGTCTTGATGGATTCCAATATCTAAATGTGAACAAAGCTAACTCGCAGCTTCTCATAACAAACTAAGTCTTTTATTCTGAAATAAGATGAAATAATACTAATATAAAGTAGAAAATGTTAATCAGGTGCATAACAGCATGACTCACAATGATGATGAGCCTAATTTTTTCTTTTTAACAGTCTGAACAAGTACAGGTAAGCAAGTACAGACTTTAATGTTGCTCATTCAACCTGATAAAACACTTGAAAATAAACCACAGTCATTATTAGGATAATGTGTCATTTGAAGCAGTATCGTAAAAAGAACTGGACAGTGTTCAACAAGGGGCTCACAAGAAAATAGGAGCTGGTAATTTGTCAGAAAATCCCACTTCTGACTTATGCTGTAACATCTTCAATGCCTTGTCACCTGGAAGCTATCACATGGATATATTTCACAACATAACTGGCAAGCAGCTTTAAAATTACAGAGAAAAAAAAGCAAAAACTGCAAGTTAGAACCTCACCCTTCTTGTTTTCTTCTCCTTCGCACGCTTGGCGTCACAAAGCAGGGACACCTTTTTCTTCATCTGAGTGAGGCTCATTCTGTAGCAAAATTACCTGCAAGAAAGGAAACAGATGAACACAAGATAACACATGGAGTCATAAACTAGACATCCATTTCTTTTTGTTTCAGTTATCGTATGAGGTTTAAAACTAGCTTTATGGTGTGTAGAATAGAACAGAACAGAATTCAACTTTATTGTCATATGTATATGTCATATATATGTCATTGCACATGTCACAAGTACAAAGTAACAAACTGCAGTTTGCATCCATCCAGAAAGTGCTTTACCAATAATATAGATATATTACAGAATATTATAGGTATGTTACAATGTACACGGTATGAAGGTATGTTATGAATATACTATAACTATAAGTGTGTACAGGCTATGAACAGAATATAGATATGGTTGAAAATATGAAAACTATACAGATTGTAGATATACAATTGCAAGTATTAATAAACAGTTGTAAAACCATAAGTATTGTATTGTATAGTACGATTGTCTATATAGCATTTACAGTAGTGCAGTTAATTGTCTATTACTTATTATCTTTAAAATTTTAAATCTATATACTGTATACCATGGTCCCTCGAGTGTATCTCATACAAACTTATGGTAGAATAGTGTATAGATTTACAGTATATTCAGTTTCAGAAATTGAGTGCTTTCCCAGTATGACTTCATGACTGTTTAATGGAATACAGGTTTTTGGAATCAGTAAAAGGAAATTGATGTGACTGTGGAACATGATCAAAGTTGACTAAAAAGGTTAGCGTGATTCAGCCACTAAAATGCAAAAAAGAAAATAGAAAAAACGGAGCTTTTTTTTTTTAGAGCCACGACATCACATTTATTCAGAAGTATTTGTGTTGGCTAGTAAGTTTAACAAACCCCCAGACGAAGGGTAGTGCTCCGTGTGAGTAAGAACATTTTGGAGCATTGACGAAGAAACGGAGAAGTAACTAGCAAAAATGGTCTCTAAAGTCTAGCTGTTTTATTTATATTCACTTTTTTTTTAATTATTTTAATAGCTGTACTATACGTTGAGTATTGCACTTTATCATGTTCTCACTCTCTAAAGCACTTCACAATACTTAAACCGTTACCCCGTAGTTGTACATACAGTACAGGCTGTAAGAGCTCTCTGCGTTTACATTAGCGTCAATACTGGATCGTTTAAAATACTGCACAAAAAAAGCATCTTAATAAGAACTTACCGCTGTGTCGAATAACTTTTCCTTTACATAAAGCCAGGTCAGGTACCTGCGCGCAAGTCCATGTTGTCTGTTCGTTGTCGAGGCAACGCACTCACCAACGTCTCAATATACGGTCTGCTGATTGGCTCGAAGGTGTAAAAGACGAAAAAAAGGAAGCGTAAAAAGCACGCTTTCTCATACAGCTTGTTTTTTGGATACAACAACCATCACTGGTATTTAATTGTTGTTACTTTTTTAATCAGCATTATTATGAGCTTCATTTAAATGTTTCTCCAAGTCTCCATAGTTGTAGTTTTTGAGTCATTGTTACAGTGCATATATTTTTTTTTCACTTTTCTCTTTCCAGGAAGCGGGGGAAAGCATATAACGAAGAAAAAAATGACAGACATGATCAAACACCAGAGTTTTGCAAGTACCTCACAAGTAGATATTTTAATTTTTTTTAATTATTATTTAATTCATTAATTTAATTTTGTTTGCTGGTTCTGATAGTTGGGTTTGCTTAAAAGTACTAAGATGGTAAAAAGTTTGTTTTTACAGCAAACAAAACAGTTTGAGTAAATTTAACTAGTCTGTCAGTAATTTTTAGATTCAGATTCAGAGAACTTTATTCATCCCCGGGGGGCAAATGACACATGATACCCAGCCAACCAAAGTGCCTAAATTATTACTATTATTACTTAGATTATGGGCATAGGTGAGTTTATGCCCTTTGTAAGGGGGGCATGGATGCCCCTGGATATTTATGTTAATATTAACTTAACATAGGCTAGATTGCTTGACATTGTAATCTATTTCCAGCTTTCTGAGTCATTATTTGCTTATATTTGCTACTTGCCATCCAAGGACTTAATTTGATTTCTTAATTCAGTTTGTTAAAGTTTCATATTATTGTTTATTTACATTACAATTGTTGACAGTGCGTTGAAGCACAGAACAAAACAGAATAAATACCAAGTGAGTACAAGTCAAATGAAATAGTCATTATTTAATTGGAATATTGTTTTAGACAGATCAGAATCAGTTTATATCTTTTATTTGTTGTCAAATCTTTTTAATTGTTACAATTACCTTTGCAATGGTGACACAAGGACAGAGAGAGAGAAAACATTCTTGCTGAATACAGTATGTTTGTGTAATTGTAGGTGCAAAGAAACAAGAATGAGGAAGGACAGAGGAGAGAGAGAAAGTGTCCAAGACCAGGAAGAACCAGGTGTACAACAATGAGTGTTTAGCCAAAACAAAAGAAGAAATAGAAAAGCTTTCCCTTTTTTCATTGATATACAATACATAAATTCTGGGTATTTAACAGGAAAGGAAACAAAAATTATAGCATAAATAATTTAAAGTACAGCATAATTTCTTGGTAATTTTGTGAAAAACAAACAATATTTCGGCTTACATTTTGAGTACACTGTGCCGTTGGGGTGAAGGCAATATTATGTAGTGTACAGGAAGAGGAGACCTGCCTTTTCTGTACACTCTTTTTCAAATTTATATTTAAAAAGTTATTGTGAAAAACAAAAAATTAAGATCATTATAAGGTCACATAACACTTCAAAGTTTGATGGTTTTTAGTCCTTAGAAGTGGCCAAGAGCATAACAACATCATGATAGCCTTTTTGGCTAAGTCGAGGTTGGTTCACAGAGGTGACCGGGCATTTGCGGTTGTGGCACCGAAAATGTGGAATGATATACCTCGCCACATTAGAAAGGCCCCGACCATCCGTTCTTTTTCAAATCCCACTATAGATGCATCTACTGAAAATCTCAGACGAGTTTAAATTTCCTTTGCACAGGAGGCTGAGAGGTACCACTGGCAGACTTTGTAAGGATTTTGTCCTACACACCCTGCTCAGATATGGCAAGTTTTCAGCTGATGATCGACATTATTATGTTTCATAGTAAAACAGAATTTGCTTTAAAACAATGAAAATAATTTATTTTAAAACCTGTTGCATTGTAAAAATGAAACAAGATAACGAATTAAAACAAACATACACCAAAACAGGAATGGGGTTAATAAACAATTGAAATGACAGCATGGCTTACAAGGCAGCAACAGAGCATGTCATAAATAGCATTCTACCAATACAAGTCAATACACATCAAAACCACACATTGGCCTACATGTAAGGCATGCAAAACACCATTTTCTGTGCTAAACTGCCTCCTTCAACTGGTAGTATATATAGATTTGGTCAAAATTAATTAACCCTGCCAGTGTAAGGCTTTAAAATAGATCAAAAACAGCCCTTAAGGTGAACGTCGTTAAAACCCAACAGCTTTAAGTGCACATGATCAACAACAGAATTAAATGTAAAACAGAGAGCAGGGAAGAAGCAGCAGCACCCTGGCTGTACACAGAAACAACCCCACAACTCAGGTTCTAAATTTCTACTCAAAACGCCTACATCCTATGTGCCATTTCAGCAGAGCATAACAAAAATAATCAAGTATCTTACTTGATTTTAGTGCTAATGAGAAGAAACAATTCTGATGGGCTAGCAGTTTCATATTTTTTGCTTTTAAAGGAAATCCAAGGACTAATTTTAGTAAAAACAAACAAACAAAGAAGGTAAACCTGACATAGAAATTTCCAAACAGTAACACTACACCTGCTAATTTCTGCTGAGTTGCAGTGGTTTCTACACATTTCCACTTTCCACTGAGACTTGTTACAGCTGATTTTGGAATATTTCTTCGAAGAAATTTATCAAAGCAACTTCCATCCTACAGTACCACACCACATTCATTACCCACATGGGCCAGCACAAGGCTAGTTGCAGACACACTGGTTGCCCTGTGCTGACTACAGTTTCAGCTCTGGCCCCAGATGTCAGCCTAATGTGTACCTTAATCAAGCCATGTAATAACAACATGTACTGGAACATAACAGTGCAAAAGTAGCATGACAGACAGTGAATGGATTGATTTTTATATAGCGCTTTTCTACTCAAGTGCTCTACAGTATACAACATGCCACATTCAGACTTGACATGCAGACTGGAGGAGCCAGGGATCGAAAAGTTTTGGATAAAGTGTACACCAGGGGTGCTCCATCCCAGTCCTCGAGAGCTACCATCCTGCTGCTTTTAGATGCATCCTTGTTCCGACACACCTGAATCAAATGAATGGCTTGTTATCAGGCCTTTGCCAAACTTGATGACATGCTGAAGAGGTAATCAAACCATTTGATTGAGCTGTGTTGAAGCAGGGATGCATCTAAAAGCTGCAGGACAGTAGCTCTCGAGTACTGGGATTGAGCACCCCTGGTGTACACTCACACACCTGTCAATCCCACATTTGAAACATTGGCTATCATAGCAGTAAGGAATTTGGGTCTTCTAACTAAAATAGAAAAATAGGAGCATAAATAGTGCCATCATTGCCAGACCAGGCCCACATCTCATTGACATACACCCTGCCATGACACCAGTCAGTCAGAATTGCCAGCTTGATGCCGGATCTGGGTAAGACCTGTTTTTTATGAGCCAGGGCCACATAAACCAAACCACAATCGGGCCAGATGTGGCATGCCATCACAGAATCACACAGTGCCATCTATGCAAGGCCTGGCCCATATCTGGATGACATACACTTACCATGCCAGAGGTCAGCCAGCAGTGCCAGCTTGACACCAGATCCGGGTCAGACCTGTCTGCTATGTGGGTAGCAACCCATTCTTTCACAAATATTCAAAAAGACAGGGTGAATAGCTTTCCGGCCAAGAACCATGGACTCAGATTTGGAAGTGTTGATCCTCATTCCTTCTGCTTTACATTTGGCTGTGAACTGTTCCAGTGCGAGCTGGAGGCCAGCACCCGATGAAGGCAACATCACCACATCACCACATCAGAGATGAGATTCTGAGGCCACCTGAGTGAAAGCCCTTCACCACTTGGCTGTGCCTAGAAATCCTTTCCATAAAAGCTATGAACAGAATTGGTGACAAAGGGCAGCTCTGGTGGAGCTCATCACCCACCATGAACGAGTCCGACTTATTGCCAGCTATGCGAAGCAAGCTCTTGCAACAGCTGTATAGGGATCGAATGGCCCATAGCAATGGGCCAGACACCCCATACTACCGCAGCACCTCCCACAGGACACCCTGAGGAACATGGTCGAATGCCTTCTCCAAGTCCACAAAACACATATAGACTGGTTGGGCAAACTCCCATGCGCCCTGAAGTATCCTTGAGAGGATAAAGAGCTAATCAAGTGGTCCGTGACCAGGACAAAAACTGGATTGTTCCTCCTGTATCCGAGGTTTGACTAACAGACGGACTCTCCTTTCCAGCACCCTGACATAGACATTCCTAGGGAGGCTGAGGAGTGTGATCCCCCTGCAGTTGGAACACTCCCTCGCTGTTGTTACTCACGTGAGCATTGAAGTCTCCCAGTAGGACCACGGAGTCTCCAGGTGGAGCGCATTCCAGCACCCCACCCAGGGACTCTAAAAAGGCTGGGTACTCTGAACTGCCACTCGGCGCATAAGCGCCGATGACAGTCAGGACCCGTTCCCCGATCTGAAGGCACAGGGAACAAACCCTCTCATCCACCACAATAAGGTAGCGGAGGGGAGTTTTTTATGGTTTTATATGTATGTTATATAAAAGTACCTTTCAAACTTTACAGATTGTCTTCTCTATTCTTTCATATGGGTATATAAATACACAGATCAAGAACAGATTTTGTTTCAGTGGTAGCATAGCTGCACAAACCACATATTAAATAGGTGATTTCCGCTGAGTGTAAAAAAAGAATGAACTGAAACCAGTGAGACATTCACACCAAACTGTCCTGTGCTGCAGAGCTGAGCTCTCAGAAATGATCCACATCATTTCATGCAATGGAGGCAGTTTATATCAATACTGAACATCTCAAAGGTGTCAACCCAACACATTCAACAAATCACACAGGTAAGAAAGAAGTGGCACACATTGGGGGGAAAAATGCTACAAAAAAAGTTTTTAACATCTCTTTTTTATGCTTTATTGGGTTCCCTGTTTTATTTTGTTTATTTATTTTTCCCGTCTTTTCAGGTCAAAGGAGCTCTAAGAGGAGTTTGTATTTGGTTATTATTCTGAGCCTGCTGAGTGTCTTTCTGCTAGCAGGACTTATTACTCTTGGTTTCTACTGTAAGTTGTCTTGGTCATTGATATCTGTTTTAATGATCACAAGCTTTTCTTTTTCTTTTTTTAGATAGCTCATAGTTTACCATATTTCTAATAAAATATAATATAAACGTGGTTATGTTCAAATGAAGGAAGACTCACAAAGTAAGATATGTAAACCATTTTAGGATAAAATTAATCAGAAGTCAGAAGCAGCCAAAGAATAAATGCCTGGCGTTGTTTGACTCTCAAAAACATCCATCCTACTTCTCTTTGTTTTAGACCATGATTCAGCTGAACATCTGTCTGTTATAAATAACAAAATCTCCTCAATGAGTGAAGAGAGGGACCTTCTAAATGCAAATGTCTCTGTCATGAGTGACCAAATTTCTTCCATGACTGAGGAGAGAGACTTGCTGCAAACCGACCTCACTAAAAAGACCAAAGAGTTGGAGAGGCTGCAGAGTTTGTTCAACCAGAGTGAGTCCTTGTATGAATTGTTGTGTGTTTTTGAAAAACATTTTACTCAGTGATTCCATTTCTTTTAAATTCACATTTAAAAGACAAAAATGACTGGCACAAAAAAACACAGTCTTTCCTGGAACTCACCTTTCCTTTAGAGAAAAAAAAAACTCTTTTAGTAATCTCTAAAATTTATGAATCCACAACAAATAGATGATGATGATGATGTACCGTATTTTTCATATATAAGGTGCACTGATGATTTTTGAGAAAAGTAAATTATTTCAAGTGTGCCTTATAGTGCAGAAAATACTGTAGTTGTATTAATTTTGTTTTTATGTGCTCAGTTGTATTGCCACAAAACATTGTCATGGTCCCTTGTATTTGGACCCAGGGTTGTGTGTTTCTTTTACGAGTTTAGTGATTCTTTTCGGTTTTGAGAATCACTTTAGTTTAAGCTGGGCTCTTGTTCTGATATCAGCGGTTGGGATTTTCCCTGGTAATGTATTGTTTTGTCTGTTTTGTCTGTTTGTAGTTTCTTTCTGTATTCATATTTATAGGTTATTTTCAAGTCGAGTCTATGTACTTTGGTTATGCAATATTTATCCATCTTTTGTGATCCTTTTCTGTCATATCTCCATGTCTGTCCAGTTTCCCTGTTTAGTTGTGTCAAGGTTGCATGTCTTAGTCGTGGCCTCAGTGTTTGTTACTTCCTGTTTTCTTTACATGGTTTCTCATCACATGTGTCTTATGTTCAGTTTTACTTCCCCATTATATTATGTTATTAAATCACACATTGGAGAATGAAGCTAACACCAGGACAATTGCAAAAATTTTCGGGGAATCATACTCCTTAATTATGCTCTTTGAACTTCCTAAATCACACATTTCAGATAATATAACGACATCAACAGTGTTAGAGTATTTCACCACCTTTATCTATCTATTTATTTTGGCATTGCCATCAGGTAATCTGAGTGCTGGCTTTGGCAATAGGGCATAACTGCAGTCAAGGAATAATTTATTAGCTGCATTCAAGCCGGTGACAATTTGATCTGACTGAACAAAATCAATCGAATATGATGATATGCTGAAAAAGAAGTCCAGAGGTATTAAAAGTCTTTTCTACCTAAACATCCCCATTAATTAAAAAGAGATCTGCTATACATTACAGGTTATTTGCTGGTCTGGATTGTCTCTTTTTGTTATATTTTTTTTCTTCCAGAGAAAGCGTTTCCTGCACGATGGACAATGTTCAGTGGTGTCTGGTATTTCATCTCTGGAACCTCTGAGAGCTGGGGTAAAGCTAGACAGTACTGCCAAGACAGAGGAGCAGATCTGGTGGTGATAGAGAGTCCTGAAGAACAGGTACAGTGTGTGCATATTTCAATTAATTTATTCAATCATTTTATGTGTTTCTGTTAACTGTTCAACATTCATTCAACATATCTGAACATAAATCCCAGAAACATCTATTATTTAGTCTCACTGTGGACAGCATTTCTGTATTGCACCTGGGTAATAAAAAGGTAATAAAATAAAACAAAAAAGGTTAGGTTTACTGGTAATTCTAAATTGCCCAAAACTGTGAATGTGAGTGAATGGGACGTGTGTTAGTTTTCAGGTTCCTGTTAGTTCATTGTACTGAAGGAAGAAATATTCACTTAATTGAGAGAAATGTGTCAAAGAAATTAAGAATTTTCTTTGTATTTATTCAATAGATATGTTTAAACAAAACTAGTAAAAACAGCACATCCTAAGTTCTGGGTAAAAAATAAATAAAATGTTGTTTTTTGCATGTTGAACAGAACTTTCTCGGTACAATCATCAAAGATAACACTTGGATTGGTTTGACTGACCATGGAGTGGAGGGACAGTGGAAATGGGTAGATGAAACTCCACTGACTCTTGCGTAAGTCTTCACTGTAGTTCAGATTATTACATTTACTAAATTTCAAGCAGATGTGTCTCATGAACATAGATGTGTGCAGAAATAACCTTATCAGTGAACTTACATGTCAGGCAGTTGAGCCAAAATAGGAGCAAAAGGTTAAAGATGGATGCTGCTGACTTTTTTGGGGCACATGGGGGCAGAAGGACTCAGTTGTGACCTTTTGAACATTTCATGACAAATACATCGATCTATCCATTTTCTCCACCACTAAGCTAGCACACATGTTGTTGGACTGTGTGAGGATGAGAGAGAACCCAAACAGGCAGAGAAAATCCAAACTGCACACAGAAAGGACACAGTAGATTTGAATCTATGCAACACTGTTAACAGCTGCACCATCTTTATACCTTTATGGCATTTAATGGGAAAAATGTATGGTGACTTGACTTAATGACACGTTAATTTTTATCTGGAGACTGACATATGCTAAATTTCCCCACAGTAGAGACAGTGGGGTCATTGTCATGTTTCTCAGGGGGATTCAGTCCCCACACTTCATGTCTCCATCTTACTGATACGTTCTTATATAAAACCTTTGTTCTTTAGGAACTGGGCGACAAATGAACCCAATAATGGAGGCTTACCACAAATTGAAGAAGATTGTGTGCATATAAGAGCTGAAGACCAGAGGACTTGGAATGATATTTCATGTACAGCTTCTATGAAATGGATCTGTGAAAAAATACAATGACACCAATGTACAGCTTCTTGGAGAGCATATATTTCCGCATACTTTGACATTTTAACTGTGAATGCTGTTCTGGTCTACATTTTCATTTTAATGTTGTACTCTGCTCTGACTGCGTACATTTAGGTGCAAAATTATATTCAAGGCAAAAATAACCAGTGGTTGTGTGCTATTTGGTCAGCAGACAGTATTTAATTCAGAGAATCAAACACAGACAGAATGACAGAATTAAATTTAAAATATTTTTTGATAAACTTCTGCTTTGCTTTAAAACTGAAAATCTTTAAAGCTCACGTTGTTTTTTGTATAAGAACATCTAGCACCTCTTAAACAGTTTGTAATAACAAGAACTTCCACTAGAGGGGACTGTTGTTTATAATTTCAGTAAACACCATTTGGAAGAACAAATCTTTTACTTAGTTAATTTCCATCACTTTGATGCACTTCTCACATGAATCTAGAACAGTTCCCTGTTGTCCAGGTCCTTGGAATTGTTTGCCTGTCTTCCTATTGTAGTTAATCTACAATAAAAAAAAAAATTTTTAAAACTACAATGAGCTGATTTTTTTCCCCAGAGGAAGAGAATGGTGGTGCAGTCTACAAGTGGATATGAACATTTTTATTCCACAAAATAATGAAAGTCCAATCTGCAGCCCACACAGTCGACTGAATCATGTTGCTAACACAGCTTCAGCTCTTTGCAAGCACCTGCACAGACAGCATACCTCAAATAAGCTACCCAAGAACCCAGAGTGATGTTACAGCTCAGTGACCAACCTGATTCCAGCAAACAGACTCTGAACTTCAACAGGTAAAAAACTGATGAGCAGTAAAGCTGTTTCAGTCATTAATCCAAGAAACATGAATGTAATGTAATGAATAGTGTAATGAATAACTTTCCCCTAGGAATATATAAGTTACGTACTACATGACTTTTAAGAAAAGTGTTCTGTGTAATATATGTGGCAATTACTTTTTTTGAGTCCATCACTGATCACAACAAAAGGGGAAACATGTCCAAACAAGCACAAACATTTGACCACACAACATGAAATAAATTTGCATGAATGTCTTTGAAGGATGGCATCTCCATAAAATCTCTCTTGACATGCTTAGATGACATTAAAGCTTGGTTGGCTCTAAACTTTTTAAATTTTAATGAAAAGAAAACAGAAGTGTTGGTGTTTGGACCCAGTGGTCCCTGTGAGTCCTACTCTGTAGATTTGGGACCCCTGGAAGGTTATTTTAAACCTGTTGTTTCCAACCTTGGTTTTAAGTTGGACAGTGACAACCAAATCAGAGCAGTGGTGAAGTCAAGTTTTTTATCATTTAAGGCAACTGGCAAGAGTGAAATCTTTTTTTTTCTAGGCAGCATTTTGAAACAGTGGTCCATGCTTTTATTTCTTCCCGTTTGGATACTGTAACTCACTTTATGTTGGGGTCAGTCAGTCGTTGCTTTCACGTCTGCAGCTGGTTCAAAATGCTGCTGCACGACTCCTAACAGGAACCCGTAAAAGAGAGCATATAACCCCTGTCCTGGCCTCTCTGCACTGGCTGCCTGTGACTTTTAGAGTTCATTTTATAATTCTTATGTTTCTTTTTAAATGTTTGCACAATCTTGCCCCGCCTTACCTCTCTGAGCTTCTTCATCCCCACACGCCCTGTTGGTCTCTTAGGTCCGCTGACCAGTTGCTCCTGGAGGTACCGAGATCCAGGAGGAGGCTCTTTTGCTTTTATTTATATCTTATGTAATTTTTATTATATGTTTTCAATGTACAGCACATTGTGTCAGCTGTGGTTGTTTTAAAGTGCTTTATAAATAAAGGTGATGATGATAATTACTTTTGAAAATAAGTAATCAGTAAAGTAACTTGATTACTTTCTGGGGGACGTAATCAGTAATTAGTTACTGATTATTTTTTTTAAGTAACTTGACCAACACTGGTGGCATCTATGTGTATCTTATAGAGAATCACTCCCCATCCACTACTGCTATGATGGAAGATTTCAAAGTATAGACAGCCACGTGTATTTTTTATCTGAATGGGTAAATAATACTGCCATGTAAGAGATGGAGAACAAGAAACTGTTCATAATTAAAGCAAATGAACTACCACACATAAGTCATCCATTTTGCTGACTTGGAAATTTACATTATAGGGCCAATAGTTTTAGTATTATTACTTTTACATTAACGTCATGTCGTAATGGTAAAGTTGACCGAGTATTTTTTTTCTCCAGTGTCAGGTAAATCATTCCTATAATGTAAATGAGCAGCAATTTGGCCTGAACGGCAGGTTTAGGAGAGGTGTTCACATGTTGGTGTATACTATGTGCCCAGTTGGCAGCTTTAAATGAAGTAAATTAGTGTATTCAGTACACTGGAGGATAAAGGACTGCAGTACTGTTTTTGGCTGCTAGGTGGGGTCATCCCAGTAGCTGTGATATCACATGAAAGCAAAATAATACATAATAAAATATGATTCAGAAAAATATGTACAAACTATAGTAAAGTCATACTAATCATATCATGCACGACTTCCACTTGTGATACAAGACCAAAAACATGTTGAAATAAAATAATAAAGTATGGAGGCCTATCTCCCTTCACCACACTCCCTGCTGGTGGCTGATGGGTGCTCAGGGATGTACCGGCTCACTCTCGGTGGCTGCTTGGCAGGGCCTGGTGCCGTGGCTCAGTCGGGCCTCTTCTGGGGGTTGGGGGACCCTCTGGCCTCTGGGCCTGGGGCTCGGTTCTCTCTGGCACAGCTGGCTGCCAGCAGGGCCCGCGGGCACACCACTGCATCCCCTTCTGGTTTCTGCTCCGTGGCTGCTGGGTGA
Organism: Hemichromis elongatus; assembly: GCA_015108515.1. Classification (NCBI taxonomy): domain Eukaryota; kingdom Metazoa; phylum Chordata; class Actinopteri; order Cichliformes; family Cichlidae; genus Hemichromis; species Hemichromis elongatus. The sequence goes on from VUQR01019520.1 coordinate 27,493, forward strand.
CCCCTCGTCTGGGGCTCTCCTCAGCTCATCCCAGGAGGGTGGCACGGATGCTTCTTCGGTGGTTCTCCTTGGGCTCTTGCACTCTCAGGCTTCTGGATGTCTGGGGCCTGGATCTCCTCCATGCCTGTTTCATGCCCTGGGGGACGAGGCTATGGCTCCCCATACCCTCTAGCAGATTGTTACTGATCCAGGTGTGGGGTGTTCACTGTTCATAGACACAAACTGCATCTTTTCTGGCTGCTACCTCACAGCACATTGTGCGCTGTCGGTCCGGCTTGATGCACTAAAACATTTAATATTTAGTATTTACTGTTACTTTACACTTAGATTAATGCGATGGTGCTGTGTGTATCATATTGCCTAATTTTTTTTGCTTGTTTTCTCTTTTTCTCTCTCAACAGGTGATCAGGGAGTATTTTTTCTCACTGTCCCTCTTCCCCTCAGTTTTTCTTTTCCTTCATCTTTCTTTCGCCCTTTCTTTTCCCCCAGCCATGTCTGTCCCATCTGTAACAACTGAAAATAAAAAATAAAATAAATAAACACAACAAAGGTCGATCAAATGGACCAATATGACAAGGCTGTGATGATCCACTTGGTGAAGTAAATCCGTGGGGTATCTTTGTTGGCCTTCATACGTCAATTCTGATGGCTAAACCAAACAGGACAGGCAAAAAATAATTTAAAAAAAGAAAATAATAATAGATCACCATACCACATTTAATAAGACATCTTTGTGGTAGGAACCGCCTTTGAAGAGGAACTGTGAGGAGGGAAATTTTAGAGCACTGACAAAGAAAAGAGGAAGTAACTAGCAAAAATACTCTGTAAAGCTTTGTTTCATTGTACACGTACATACACAATAAAGACCTATTCTATTCTATTCACTTTAGTTTTTTTTCTTTCTTTTTTTAATAATTGTTATTTTAACAGTTGTACTATTAATGGAGTTTTGCATATTTGTATGTGGTCACTTTCTACAGTCTGGATTTTGACCAGACACCCCCAGTACAGAAAGGTTTAGAACCAGCTCTCCATTTAAAAAGTCTGAGTCTCTGATCCTATGAGTAATACCCAAACAGAACTTGGATGGAATCAGGTAGGAGACTCACCCAGCTCTAACTGCTTTTTATTCCTCCAATTGCCAATCTTGCTTTAACTGAAGGTGTACTCGCCAGGGTAGCCTTGTGGTCTATTGCCTTCTCAGTTACATCTTTTATCAGCAGCTCTCCTTTAAATCCATGCACTTGGTAACTAATTCGGTGGCCTAGAAAACAGCGCCATCACAGGTGATCCCTTACACCTCCGCCCACCACCTGTTTGACCTGCTGCCCTCTGGTCAGTGCTTCAGGTCAATTGCTAGAGGTCCCACATCACCAGACTCCCTAACAGCTTCTTCCCCTGCCCACTCATCTCACCAATCTGAGCCATGGCCTGAGTAAGCTCCATCACTCAGTCTACTCATATACAGACTCTATACTCAGACCAAGTCCTTTTGCACTACTTCCAAGCACTTTTCTCTTCAGTGTGTGCCTTTCTCTTGTTTTGTATAAATTCCTCTTCACTGTATATATATATCCTGTTTGTTATTTATTCCTGATGTCTTTACTATTTAAATTATTTTTACTCCTGCACAAATGGCATGGAGCACCCATAATGTCGTTTTACACGTACAATTGAAATATGCTATTCTATACACAGCTAAAGAACAGATCCAGTTTCAGTAGTAGCACAGCTGCACAAACCACATATTAAAAAGGTGACTTCCTGATTAAAAAAAAAGTATAACTGAAACCTTTGAGGCTTTCTAATTTCACATGTCCTGTGCTGCAGAGCTGAGCTCTCATAAATGATCCACATTCTTTCATGCAATGGAGGAAATCTATGTCAATACTGAACAAATCAAACGTGACAACCCAACACATTCCACAGATTACACAGGTAAGAAGGAAGTGGCGGAAATTGTCAAACAGTTCAACTATTGCACATTTTTATTGGATTCCCTATTTTGTTTATTTTTTCTCTTTTCAGCTCAAATGAGCTCTAAGAGGAGTTTGTACTTGGTTATTATTCTGTCTCTGACCCTGCTGAGTGTTTCTTCTCTTGGTTTCTACTGTAAGTTGTCTTGGTCATTGATATCTGTTCAAATGATGACCATCTGTAAGAATGATTTACAAAATACGCGAACCAATTTAAGATGACAAGATAGTAGTAATATACCTCTACTTTTTTTTTTCTTTCTCTCTGTTTTGAGCTAGAAAAAAGGTTTTTGAATGAATGACAAGGCAGTCTTCTTTTTTAAAATAACGTAAGAGGGGCGTTTTCTGGAAGTGGGATGTTCTTAGAGGGCGGGTAGGAGTGGTAACGATTTTCTTGGCGCAGCATATGCACCAGTATCAGAGTGGAGCGTGCGAAGTTACAATTCTTTTATGTTAAAAAACAGCATTTTTCTTTTTGTCTATAAATAAATGTTGATGTTGTGCGACGGGGCTGTGTGCTTCAATTTTTACTTATAATGTGCCAAACAACAGCCGGCTCAAGGCGATGCCGTCCGGTGTAAGCATCTTGTTAGACACAATGTTTCTAAAAAACTTTCCGACCCGTTACAATAACCTCAGTTTTATCTGAA
>VUQR01019523.1:0-15380 GCA_015108515.1 Hemichromis elongatus
AAGTAATAGACGCATGAACTAGTTTTTCAGCGTCACTCTGAGACAGGATATTTCTAATTTTAGAGATGTTGCACAAATGGAGGAAAGCAGTCCTACATATTTGTTTAATATGTGTATTGAAGGACATATCTTGGTCAAATATGACTCCAAGGTTCCTCACAGTGTTACTGGAGGCCAAGGTAATGCCATCCAGAGCAAGAATCTGGTTAGATACCATATTTCTAAGATTTTCAGGGCTGAGTGCAATAACCTCAGTTTTAGCTGAATTAAGAAGCAGAAAGTTAGAGGCCATCCAGGACTTTATGTCTTTAAGACAGTTTAACTAATTTGTGTGTGTTATCTGGCTTCATGGATAGATGAAGTTGGGTGTCATCTGCATAGAAGTGTAAATGTATACTATGTCTTCTGATGATACTGCCTAAGGGAAGCATGTATGATGTAACCAGAATTGGTCCTTGCACTGAACCCTGTGGAACTCCATAATTAACCTTAGTGTGTGAAGAAGTCTCTCCATTTACATCAACAAATCGGAGTCCTTTGGAGTCTAAGAAACATAACTCAAACTCTTTAAATTAGCCATTACTTTACAGTTGATCTGTTAGCTTTTTGACAGCTACTCTTTTAAGAATTTCTGATATGAAAGGAAGGTCGGAGATTGGCCTATAATTAGCTAAGACCGCTGGGTCTAGAGATGGAGAAAAAGAGTCTAAATGAATACTAAAAGCAGCTGTAGATAATGTTACATCTGTGAGTTGATTATCGGTAGTTTTTTCTCTAATGGTTAAAATTTATATTTATGAAGAGGTTCATGAAGTCATTACTAGTTACTGCTAAAGGAATAGTTGGCTCATCAGCGCTCTGACTGTTTGTCAGCCTGGCTACAGTGCTGAAGAGAAACCTAGGGTTGTTCTTATTTTTTTCAATCAGTGATAAATAGTGAGATGTTCTAGCTTTACAGAAGGCTTTCTTATAAAGCAACAAACTATTTCTCCAGGCTAAATGATGATCTTCCAAATTTGTGACACGCCATTTCCTCTCCGGTTTACGAGTTATCTGCTTTAGGCTATGTGTTTGAGAATTATAACACAGAGTCAAGTACTTCTGATTTCAGGCCTTAATTTTCACAGGACCTACAGTATCCTGTGTCATATAGTGAGTAGTCAAGGGAGATTCTTCATCCTCATATTAGACGAGGTTTAAAATGAGCAGTATTAAATCTTCTGATGGCAGTGTAAGTGAAAACCGCCCCAGTCAAACAGGCCTAGAGACTGGTCTGCAGCCAGGAAACTAGGAAAAATATGGTTTGATGGTTTGGTTGCTAGCATATTGCTAAGGTTATAGTCTAAATGGAAGCGACATACCTGTCTTCAAACCACCATCTAGCTGCTGTCAGAGCTGCAGTGAAACTTTGAAAAGTACAAAACAAAGAGGAAATGGAAAGCATTACCCTTCAAATGAAAAGCTGTGCATGCTGCAGCACGGTTGGCTGAGTCCCAGCTTTTACTTTGAAGGCGAACCTTCTCCATTTCTACTTGCATTGCACTTGCACAGTTTTCTAGCACTCTGCTAGTATTAGTATTTTTATGTGAACAAGAAAAACTATGGGCAACTATGACAATCTGCTAGCATCCAAAGCAATTTCTATTTTTTGCTCAGTACCTTCTTTGCAGTCAACCTCCAAGAAACATCCCCTATTACATCCAATATGACAGAAAACTAATGAGCAATGTGTCACATGGTAAACCCCAGCAGCAGCCTCGATTTCTTTGCTCTTGAACTTCACTAAACGCTCTCACGGTGACTTTATGGGCTCAGTCACAAGTTTCAGGTCATTCTGAATAAAACATTGAATCCTTTTGTAACTTATGATCACATTACAGTCATGGCCTAAAGTTTTGGCAGTGGCACCACTGTTATTACATTTTTATTTATGTATTTGCCAATAAAAGTTCTTGAAACGTGTGAAATCCTTGCCTGTTCTTCACTATATCACAGAAAAATGTCAGAAATATTGAAAGGTAAAGCAAACTGAAGCAACACAATTCACAAAAAACAAACTCTGTGCCACCGCCGAACCTTTTGGCCACGGCCGCAGGCTTCAAACACATTAATTTAAAGTCTAATTTTAAAAGCAGGGAGGGTGTCTGTCTCTTGAATCCAAACTATGCACTAACATCCACAGGAAAGGAGCCTGATAGATTAAATGACTACCTCCTATTGTGCATAGTGGGAGGGAGGGGCTAGGATGTGACAGTACTTACACTAAATACTGTGTGTAGCTACACAAACAATCTTTTAAGCATTTTAACACCTCTCCGTGCACATCGTTGCTCTTTTGTCTTATTTGTGGATGAATAAAACATCTGTACTAACCTGGGCCTCTGAATTCATTTAGTCGCTCTTAACACCAGCTTGTGCACATACATTTGTGTATTCAGTGAATGGACTCTAGCATTTGGAGGTTTCATCTCAGAAGCTGCACCAGCTGGGTAACTCAACACATTAGCGCCTCCAAATGGAACCAGAGGGTAACTGCAAGGGTTTCAATACATGTTCATTTTAGTTTAGTTTTCTCATTTTTAGCTGCTGTAACAGAAGAATCTTACAACCTCTGAGATAAATACTTTTTAATTATTGGATTAAGTAAAGTAAAATAAAGAATTTACTTTAGAAATACTGTGTAGGAGACTTAGCATGACATGGAGTGCTTATGTAGAGCTAATTCAAAATTGTACCAAGTAGTATTAACAAGCAGAGATAAGTGTAGCACACCCCTTTGGTAAAGGATTGATCAGGTTCAGAAGATGCCTGCTGCTAAATTTCAGAGAGTTTGGGGATGTTTTTGCAGAGATTTGAAGTTTAAATCAGGGTTATTTACATGATTTTATTTCTAAGATGTCAGCAAATCCATCCTTATATTATGTTAAATTCATTACTGTTAATGTACTAAATAGGATGACATCATTGCATCATATTTAGCCTTTTCGACTACATTAGTTTTCAAATATTTAACTTTTTACTTGCTTCTACTTTTATTGTATTTTTTATTTTTTTAATTATTGCTTTTTCAATGTATTATTTATATTCTCTTGCTTTATTTTATTTAACCTTTGTATGCTAAATTGTTGTTGTTTTTTCTTTTACTGTGTTCTTGCTGCTGTAACTGGAATTTCCTGACTCTTGGTATCAATAAAGAATATCTGATCCTATTATTGCAATAACCTTCCAGTTGCATTTCTGAAGCTGAGTCGGGAAGTCTGGAGGAAAAAACCCTCACATAGGGGTTAATTCATACACATTTTGGATCATATATGTGCTGCAGATCTAATTTATTATTCTCTATATATGTATGTATGTTCTCTTTCATCCATCTACATCCATTATTTGAATATCAACTATATTCAAGGCAGATATTCAAATCTACACATCTCTTTTTAAAGAGATATTCACACATGTCTGTATTTCTATCCATCTGTGGGGGATGAAGGAAGACCCATAAATATCTATTTATCTTTCCATTTAAAATAGATATATACCTGTTCTTATCATGTGACCCAGTAACCTTTGCACCAACCGCTGCCAATCAGATATTGTCACTTTGTGTAGGCGCCTGATTTGGATCAGCCCAAAAATTGGTCTTATCAGTCGTTATCGCTTGCATGTAGTTTTCCAGTAGGCGCCTGGCTCTACCTACGAGCTGGGTCACCGGGCTGTTACCTGCTCTTATCCACTCTATAATGACCAAAATATCTGAAACAAAGTCTTTAATTTTTTTCATGAGTATGAATTAAACATTAAACACAATTTGGTGAGCGTTACCCTCAATTAGCAGCCAAGAAATCTGATCAGTTCATTTGTAGAGCCTAGACCGAACCAAGTGATGATAATATTTCAAATAATGTGTCAAATTGTGTGCCATGTGGAAGTTAGCTTGGTCGTCTGGTATACGCAGCAAATTGATTCACTCCAACATTAACCTCTTTTCACCCTTTAAAACTGGGGAATATTAACCTTGTGTACATGAACCTGAATCAGCACGTTTGAGATGCGACGGTTGAAAAATCGTGTTCAGGACCGCAGAGGTTGAGACTCACAAAGGGCCATGAGACTGTGAAGTCGATACTGCCTGAAGGTGGAAGGACCGCATCTGAATGAGGTGACAATATGTCCTGATGTGAGTTTTCTGTGGCCACATCTCATTGCATTTATTTAGAGAAACTGGTTTGCATGCAGATGTTTAGCATGATGCATGAAGTGCTTTCTGAGATCACTGTGATAGGAGCTTTATAAATAAATCTGATGGTATTTCGAACTGGATGCACAAGCGTGTCAGCAGCAGGCTCAGCTCAGGTTTCCAGCCTCGGTCTGGTGCCCATGGACTTCCTGATTGTTGTCTTGCAGCAGAGCAGTGAAGTGGTGGGAGTCTGTGAACATTCATGCATTGACACAGTGCGGAGGAGACGTTGCTGTTTAACCCGAGAGACTTTACGCCAGGTAGCTCAGGTTTCAGCATGTGTTTGTTGTGTTTGTATCAGTGTGAGACGATGTGAGAGTGTCCAAATAGGCCGAGCACAGCCTCAGGACCCAGAGAATGAGTGGGCTTATCGAGGATCTATTCTTTCCCACACTCCCGTGCTCTGACCGGGCCGACTCTGATTTCCCTGGAGTGAAGCGGCTCTGATATACTCCAGCAAACTTTATCTCTCCAGCAAAACTTAATGGTCAAAAATCAAGACGTGTTGGCTCAGCTGATCAGTGGAAGGAAGCCGAGAGGCAGAGCGGGCCCCGGTCAATCGATAACCCACTCAGCATCTCCGCGTTAGCATTCATCGACAGCCAGGCGGGGGATAAATGTGCTGCCTTTATTTGGGATAAGCACTAAATGTTGTAGTCATTTTTTTACATTAACTCATCAATCAATGTTTCATCTTTTATCAGCCTGAGGAATGATTCCTATCTGGGACTGTGTGTGTGTGTGTGAAGAAAATCAATTTAAAATAAAAAATTAAGGTATAATGAATTGTGTTTATTATGTTTAACCCTAGAAATGCATTGACCACAGCTTTTCTTTAGATTAAAACAAACTACAAAGACTGTGTTACAGTGACAGCGCCCCCTACATCGGTTTCCCCCAGCGGATTTAAAGTTTTGATTTCCAGCTATGACCCTATAGGTCAATAAAGGAGCTTCAGGTATGTGTTTATCTTATGAAATGCGCCCATTTTTATAAAAGCAATAACCCCTCATTGTGTCTTTGTCCTGTGTCCCTCGCTGTGTGTCTGTGTTTGTGTGAGTCCTTGTGTCTTGTTTCCCTCTTCTCTTCCCATGTTTCATGCCACGTTTCCCCTGAGTGTCGTGTCTTCCATGTCGTGCTCCTGTGTCAAGCTCATGTATCAGTCTACATCTCTCTGCTTCCTGTTTTATTGTGACAGTCTCGTGTTCCATGTTCGGTGTGTCTAGTTTTGCTTCCTGTGGCATCCCGTTCATTACCCTTCTGTGTATTTAAGTCCTCTGTGTTTTAGGTTTTCAAAATTTAGATTTTATTTTAGTCTCTCCTCTAGTTGTTTCCCTCATTTGGTTTACTTTTGTGTACCCACTGCAATTCAGGCACACCTTATGTTAAGTCCAGGTTTGCGTCCTATTGTCTGCTTTTGGGTCCACACCTCATTTTCTCCATAGGTTCTGCCATTGCATATCATTTCATAACAATCATAAGCTGAGTGGATTCTGCAAACTTACTTTTATCACCATACTTCTGTGTGTTTGAGAGAGAGAGAGGTTTTTTTGGAATAAAAAACTTAATCCCCTCCGATACCATAGAAGCTTTAAGACTAAGAATCAATGATTAACGTGGTAAATGGACGGATACCTCTATAGCCTACTATAAGCCTCATTCATAGAAGCACTGTTGTCCATGAACTAGAGCCTAAAATTCACACTCACATTTATGTATCAACGTAGAGTTCAGACTGGAGGAGATGGAACCACCAACCTTCTGACTGGTAACTCTTGGGCCACAGCCACAGAAAAGCTATTTGCTGTTTACAGAAAGGAAATGTTACATTTACATTATCAAATTCACTAAAAACACTGCCTTTAGCTGAAAAAGGGTGAAGTGCCCACCCTGGGTCAGGGACGAGTTCCTGCCCCAAGCACGGGAGTTTAAGGATCCCGTGCTTGGGGAAAGGAACGCACGCATGCACGGGATACTTAAACTCCCGTGCTTGGGGCAGGAACTCGTCCCAAGCACGGGAGTTTAAGTATCCCAGGGTCTTTTTCACGAGTGGCAGAAGGGACCTGGAGATCGACAGAGGTATTGGTACTGCGGATGCAGTGATGTAGTCATGCAGTCACGAGCTGTGGGTAGAGACCAAAAGAACGAGATCGCAGATACAAGTGGCGGAAATGAGGTTCCTCCGAAGGGTGGTTGGCCTCTCCCTTAGACATAGGGTGAGAAGTTCGGCCATCCGAAAAGGGCTCAGAGTAGAGCCGCTGCTCCTCCACATTGAAAGGAGACGGTTGAGGTGGTTTGGGCATCTGACAAGGATGCCTCCTGGGCGTCTCCTGGGTCAGGTGTTCTGGGCATGTCCCACCGGGAGGAGACACCAGTGCAGACCCAGGACACGCTGGGGAGATTATATCTCTCGGCTGGCATGGGAGCGCCTTGGTGTTCCCCTGGACAAGCTAGGGGAGGTGGCTTAGGCTGGTGCCCGCACTTATCAGCGTTGAAGAAGATGGATGGATGGAGTAGATTTGGGGTGAGATTTTTTTGAGGCAGAGAAATAGTTCAGATTCTGGGGGAAAAAAATAAAATTGTCATTGTGGGTGTTTCTATTCTTACCTATGAAGCACTGGAGAGGCATCTGACTGTTCTGACAGACAGACAGGCAGAGTCGTAGAGGACTGTCTTCAGAAAAGGCGTTCTGCGGCAGATGCTCTGCCTGGCCTCTGCTAGGCTTCAGCTCAGCTAATTGGAGTCACTGAACTGGACCTCTGGAGCATTTTTAATCTGATTATCTGACAAACAGCTTACTGTGCAGTTAATTGTACTTACAGACCGTAGCAGACATTTGTGCTTTTCATGAGTCAGATTTTGCAGCAAGTGGGTTGGAGTGTCTTGTTAGCCAATGTCCATTTTTTGTATACAGTTATTGCTGTCTGCACATAACAAGCTGTCATTGTGCACAAAGTTAGATTGTGTTTATGCATTACAGCTAACTTCTACTTATTAGTGAGAGTAGCAGGAGAGCGAGTGAGCAGGGTTGTGTCAGTTCACTACATAACTCTCTCCTGACTACCACAGAATGCCTGAAAGAAATTTCCAAGAAAAGATTCACTTTTAATATAAGTAATGCAAAAATTCTGTCATCATTTTCACCCAAAAAATAAATGAATACTAACAGATGCTGGAAAGGGATGAAGATCAGAGTGAATTTAGATGTTTTTCTAGGGTTTTTCTATATTTTTATGAGAGGCCAGTACCTGCCTGAAAAAGACATTTATCCTAAAACAGAAACATCAGAGTCTTTCAGATTCTTCTGTTTTAGGATAAATATCTTTATAAAGTCCATATTATATGGACTCTGACTATGAGAGTTAGCAGAAAAATGTGTCTGATCTCTAAAAGCAGATTTGGGGTCCTGTAGAAACAGCTTTGCATGTAGAGGAGTAATATTTTATTTACAGCTTCTCCTGTGCAAGGATTGTAAAGTTCTTTGAACCAGTCTAAATCAGGTGAAGAGTTTCACAGATATTAAAGCTTGAACTACCATAGGCTACAGAGAATCTAGATCCAAGAGGAGGACATTTGGACCTGCATGATTATATACAAAGGTTGACGGTAGCCGGGTAAGACATGATGCACCGACTCTGAACTGCTGCAAACAATCCTGAACATCTCCAAAAACACAGCCTGTAGGGTTTGGTGGCTGACGTAGATGAGATTATAAAGAACTTGTGCGTTTGATTAATTAGTCTGTATTTCTAACCTCCACTAAAGATGCAGTCTGCCTTCCTCTGGTGGGGACCCAGAAACCCAAACCAGTCCAAAACCTTTTGGACTCCTTTTATGGTCGACTTCCTGGAGGGATGTGCCAAGTGTGGTAGGAAGGAGGGGGAGGTTTGGAGGTTATGTTGACTTTAGTTTGCAACCATGTTTACTCTGTTGATATGACTCCAGATATTTTCTCGCAGCACAGAGAAAGAAAAAGTTGGGCTTTAGTCCAAGTTAGTTCACATGTTTTCAGAAATTATTCACTTCAAACCTTCACAATGTTTTGAAAAGGTCATCTAAAACTTTAACTCAGCCTTTGGTCTGCCGTTGCTACTAGATTTGAGCCTGATGATTTACAGAGGAGGAGAGAAAGTGACAATCTTTGCATCTGAGCTGTCGGATGTGGATTGGTGCCATCGTTGGATCGTTGTGCAATTGGATGTGGCAGCAGATGTTTGGTGGTCTGGTCCAGATGTTCGATTTAGCTCACAGTCCTGAGCGCTCTTTCTTTGGAAACCATGGTTTCCAGATTCTCTTCAACTTTAACACCGTTTCCTTGCTGCTGTGCTGAATCAAGTAAAACTTTAATAAGTCAGAACCACTTTCACTTCAGCCTGCAGAGTCACGACATCCTTCAGGAATCCATCCCTGCTTCATCATCTGGCCTACAGCTGCTGCTGTAAACAGCTGTGGTCAAAATGCTCTCGTGGGCATCATTTAATTGTTATCATGCTAAGCCCCCCTGCTCCCCGAGGAGCGCGCGGTTTGTCTACGATAACAATTAATTTGCTCACCCTGCAACAAAGTCACTTCGGCGTCCTCGAGTGCCAGCTGCGTCTTCTGTGCAGACAAACCCCGTTTGTTTGTGTTTTGATGCAGAGATACCGGTGCTGAGCCTCAGGTTTCATTATGAGGGTTAACAAAAACCAGCTGGAAACAGACAGGGTGCCAAGGAATGAAGCTTTTCCTGGTTTTCGCCCAAAGACTGGGCTAAAAATGAGCAGGAAGCAGAAATTTATATCAAAATTAACTTTATTTAATCAGACATTCAATAAAAACATGTAAAAAAAAGAAGCAGAATAAATAAATATCAATATAAATACCAGTGTCAAGCAAAAAATAAAGGTGTGTGCTTGTCTACAGTGCCCTTCTTACACAGACTCACTGCTATATTTCTGTACAAGTATTTATCTCTTTCCTAACAACTCCACAACTTCTTTCCTTTCTGTCCTTTTCAACCTGCAGGCTCTCAATCGTCCGGCCTTCTCGGCGCTCTTTGCCCTCGCCGTCATTTCGCAGAGATCTGAGAAATATCTGTCGTCAGCATTCTTCCTCTCCTCTTCGTGTGATTCACTTCTCCACGGTACTGTTCCCTGCCATTTTCGGTCTGTCGATGCACTCCATTTTGCGACTCTCACTTTTGTTTATGCTGAGAAAAGAAAGGGAGGAAAGAAAACCTGGGATTAGGCCAAAGGACTAATGGAAAACATCTGGATGTTTGCGCAAGGAGTCACATGTTAACGCGCCCCGAGATTTGTTATAAAACTCTGTGCATCTGGGGAACGAGTTATACGTCGTTCGGTTTGTATTTCTTTTGTTTTTCTGTGGAGTCACAAGCCTGCGATGTTTTGGCTCTATAAAAATCTATTCTGACGCTGCGCCCTGAAGCCAAATCGAACATTTTTAAGTGGTGTGATATTCTGTCCCAACTCCCTGTGAAAGCTGTGCAGCTGCTGGAGCGTTCAGTCTGCGCATGTAGCACAGAACAGGGACCGAGAACGAGTCCATGTTCAATCAGGAATAAATATAGAAAACACCGGCTATGACTTTTTAGGTTCGTGTACAGTCTTCTGCTTTCATACAGATATATTACATGGAAAGTGAGGAGAGCATTTTTACTTTAAAGTCATTCTTCTACTTCCTCTACAAAAAGTTTAAGCATCAAAATATACATAAATTATTTAAAGTAAATGCAGTCTTTAAAAAAAAAGAGATATACATGCTGGATTCTAATTATTGATTTGTTATCGCCATATCAGTGTTAAAGCTGAAGACGGCTTTAATTTACTTACAGTAGGTATCTGAACCCAAAATGTAGTGGAATATGAGTATGTAAAATCCAACAGAGCATTGATCCTGGTTTTAAAACTGAGCTTAACTAAAGTACTTTGAATACTAAAATTGTGGGGATTTGGGCCACCCCATGCCCCCCTCTCTGGACACGCCCCTGTCTCAGATGCATATATGGAAAAGTTTATATTCTGTTTTTAGTTGTGATTCAGTTCTCAAATTCAGTAGCATTAAGGAAGAAGCAAAGAGCAGTTAGTTGTGGGTGAACCGATGCTCACCTTTCCCAGCACGATAAGAGGCGCCTGGCTCGAACTCCCTCAGTGAACATGCACAGCTTCTGGGTGGAGTTGTCGGGGTTGATTCTGGTTACACTGAGAAAACAGAAGTATTACAATCAAAATCTGCACCGCTGACAAGACTCTAAAGCTGCAGATATTCAAAGAGATTCTTTAAAACTTACATTAACTCAGTTTTATCGCAGCTGGGCCGCTTTTCAAGGACTTGGAAATCTGATATTTTGCCTTTGACTGGCTGGACCTTGGGACATGCACAGCGTCCTATCGAGGTCTGAGCTACAGGGAAAAGTTTACAGACAGGTTAGCAAAAGAAATGCATTCCTGCCACTGATGCACTCTAAGAAGTAAATGCAAATGCATCCCAATAAAGTTTAATAGCATTACTGCATTACGCATTCTGCAGGAATTACTAACCTTGGTAGAGCTCCACACAAGCCGCAGCTAGAACAACCAACAAGACTGCACCTTTTCTGTTGAAAAAGGTCATTTTTTCTGTTGAGCGAGACAAACAAAAGTCCAAAAAATATCCGTCAGAGGTGAACAAGCGAGAGTTTGAACAGGTTCCAGTACCTCCTTGAAGAGAGGAGAGAGGAGTGAAGAGCTGCTGTGCGCCTCCTGTGCTTTTATGTCAGAACGCAGGGTGGGTTTTCCGATAGGCCGTGCTTCTTCCCGTCAGTCGACTCTGGAATTTCCACACTCGTGCAGGAGACATGCTCAAAGAATGTGCTCTGTGCTGGTTTTAAAGAGAAAGGAGCATAGAATGAAATCATGACATACTTAAGCAGATTCCACATCTCATTACTAACCAAACTCAGCGTCACAAACAGAGGTGATTAATACTTTTTTAATTACACTTCGCCCAGGCATGTCTGGGCTACTGTACAGTCATCTGAAAAGGAAAGCGCACACTCATTTCGTGGACCGTCAGAGAGCAGGGGGACAAACAAAAACCCACAAAGCTCAGTGCACTGAAGCACCGTTATAAAGATAATTCCTCCACAAAGATGTGAGCCAATGATAAAGTCACACAGAAAACAGTTGCTTCAAGTTATTGTGGCTAAAGCTGGTTCTACAAACTGCTGAGACATGGGTGTATTTAGCTCTTCTGTAGTTTTTTGGTAAATAAATGAGAACCTGGTGTCATGATGACCCTTTGTTAGGAGTTGCTGTTCATCTGAGGTTGTATTTAACTTATTTTAAGAACTGCTAAGTACCAAATAATGTATTTATGATGCCTTAGTATACTTTCTTTTTCACATGAATGTAGAAATAGTTGGAGTTTATGAGGAAAAGCTGTGGTGATGGATTGTTTTCAAGCTCTGGGATTGCAGCAGCACAGCTGAGTAATGACTGTTACCGTGTAAAATGTGATTTTATTTGACGTTAAACTTAATGCATCCCCGACATTCCTCTGGCGTGTTGGAGTAACTGGAAAGCACATCGCATGGCACAGAGCAGCGTCACAGTGAGGTGGAAAAAGGAATGTCTGCGAGCCTAGGAAGACAAATCTGCACCTGTTTCATGAAACGCAGTGGAACACTTTCAGTTCTGATAACAGTTTAGCGCTCACGATGAATTCACTCCTCTTTCCAATGTTTACCAGTCTGTAAACATGCCACAGCAAGTACCATCTAACTCATGACTGAACAGCTCACGCCGTGTGAACGATTCATTTTCCCATAGCGCAGAAACACATTTCACAACATGTAAATGTCTGCCACTCACACTTTTTGCCATCGGGCTCATATCCTGGCGTTACACGCAATGAACACATTGAAGGTTGCCAATAGGTTGCAACATGCATCAAGTGCTTTTGTGTAACAGGTACACTGGAGTTCACCACCGTCATAATATTTCAGTTTTTCAGCAGAACTGCTCGTTTCTCCTCGTCGGGTCCGAGCAGCGACTTCTGTGGCCGAGAAGCTGCAGTTCCCCCGAGTCAGTCTGCACAGACTCCCAACTTTACAGCGAAATAAACATGTGTTTGGCCTCTAAACCTAATTTCCTCCTTTTTTTTAATAATTTTTCCATCTAGATACAGGAATTGGGTGGATGTTAGGAGTTGAGACACCTACACAGGGTGTAGCTGCTAACTCTGAGGTAAACTTCCCTGCAGGTAATCTGAGTCCCTGAAGGAGACCTCAGCACCTTATTTGTGCTGTTGGTGCCTCCAGCCTCCAGATCACAGTACAGACCATTCAAGAAGTCTGTGCTTTAGTTTATTAGTCAAGTACTTTGCCCTAATTGGCAGTTTATGGTTGCTCCTAACTTAGTATTACAACTTCTGACCCACTCAATTAAGCATAAAGTCCATTACGTAAATTCTGGTCATTCTAAAATCATACAGGAGATCATCTAGGCAGCAGGCTGCTTCCCTCATGCTAGTCCTGCCCTGCCTGACTCAGAAGTTTGTCGCCTCGAGGAGTCATTTTTGGGGACACTTGCCAGCTGATTGCCGTGCTTCCAGTATGACTTTGTGCACAATGACAGAGTATGACTGTCTAATAAATATTCAGTTTCAACGTGTCTGAATGTGACAGAGTAACCTTTCATCCTCACCCACCCTGATGCTGGTACAGCTCACTTTGATGCCTGATGCTAAAACCCCGGCCTGCCCCTCTAGTCTGCCTCGTTTTCACTGGCCGTGCAAGTTTACGGTTATTGTGGCATGTGTTTAACATTTGTGGACTCACTTTTGAGCTGTAAACAAGTACAGATGGGTAAACAAGTTACCCCTTTTTCATTCTCCATCAAAAGTTAATCACCTAACAGCAAGGCGACTATTTGGGGAACTCGCAAAGCAAAACATAAGGTCTCACGGCGAATCCTCTCGTGCGCCGACTGCGCTCAAGTCGGAATGTTTCAGATGAGGTGAGGAAGCTCATTCAGTCTTCACAGCAGCATCCTGCAGTCCAGCAGCGTCTGTGATTACATCCAAAAAAAGCAAAGAGAAAGCTGTTATCCTGCTCTGTGACAAATTACTTCCTCATTAGGTGTCTCAGCTTTAATTATTTGGCTCACTCTTTCTTTTGTTGCAGTTTCTTAGTCGACAGCAGAGCACAATGAAAGTCAGACTGTAATTTACACGTGGCCCCCTTTTTTTTTTTTATTAACAGCTTTATTTCATAGCCGATATGATTGTACATCAGCACTGCAAGCCGGCGGTTCCACAACACATCACATTTCAATTTTTATGTGTCTATTAAAAACATCACAAAGTGCCCTGTGGGAGGAGGCAAACATGAGGAGCTGTTTTCTGTCTGCATCACACTCGCAGCTTGCAAACCTGAACATGCAGATAAGACGGATGAGCCCGGTGTTTGTTAACAACAGGCTACTTTGATGAGGTGTTTTATCTTTTTTGCAACTCCTCCATGATTTATAGTCATTTCTGCATTATTTATGACGAGAAAGTTCGGCCATTATCCACACGTTATCTTACCCCGGACTTTATTTATTTGATCAGTAAACACAATGGCAAGCCAGAGGGGAGGGATAAAACCACTTTTACTGTTTCAAAAAAACAAAAAACAGCTAAGTGTTTCCAAGTGAGGGCAGTGATCCACACAACAATCTGCCACACACCGAGTCCAGCAGATACGCTGAGAATAAACAGCATGGACACAACACGACGGCCCACATAAACATTTATCTAACGAATGTGATCCAGATTTTTTTTTTTTAAAGGAATGGAAAAAGAAAACAACCGTGTTAAACATCAGTAAGTTTTCAGTTCATCCCAACAAACACCAAAACAGCTGTAACACATCAAACACATCAAACGACCGAAGAAAAGATGTTCTGTTCTCGATCCCAGGGTGTCAAATGGTTTTGCAAAGCTGCCGGCGTCACATCTAAAAGCACTGGGGAAGCATCGTTTTTCAAAGTGGAGCATAAATGTTGTGAAAGTGTGTATTTTAACCTGGACATTGATTTGGTTATCCATGGCTAACCAAGTCGTTTTGGTAAGCGCCTCTGTCGGCTGCTCGTCCATGATGAGAATCTCGTTCCACCGCATCCCAAAGCTGCTCTGGTGGACTGAGATCTGAGATCTGAGGTCATCTGAGTGCAGTCAACTCAATGTTTGAGATGATGCAAGCTTTGTGACATGGCACTGTACCCTGTTGGAGGCAAAAGTCAGCGTGGTTCATAAAGTGGATGGAACTGGTCAGGGCCATGACTGAGGCAGGCTGTGATGTTTAGACGATAACGAAGGGCCCAGAATGTGCCAAGAAAATGTCCCCGACACCGTTACACCACCACAGCACTCTGAACCAGCAGCAGCTGTTTACACCGTCCTATACCATGACACAGCAGAAAGTCAGTGGTCCGACTCATCAGACCAACTTTAGTGAGCGAGTTTCCTGTTGTCGGCTGACAGGAGGGCCAGCTGGTGCGGTCTTCTGCTGCTGTAGCCCATCTGCTTCAAGGTTTGACACACTGTGGGTTCGGAGATGCTCTTCGGCACACCTTTGTTGTGATGAGTGATTGTTTGTGTTACAGTTAACTTCCTGTCAACTTAAAGTATTCTGGCCTGCTCCATCTGCTCTTACATCAACAAAGCGCTTTCTGCCAGAGAACTGACGCCCACTGGATATTTTCTCCTCTTTGGGAGATGGTTGTGTGGGAAAAACCCAGCAGATCAGCAGTTTCTGAAATACTCAAATCAGCCCGTCTGGCACCAACAATCACGCTGCATTCAAAATCACCTAAATCGCATTTCTTCCTGATTCCAATGCTCAGTTTGAACTGCAGCATGTTGGTTTGCCTAAACGCTTTGAGTTGCTTCCATGCAAGTATCTGATCAGTTGTAGCTGACAAGCTGTTCGGTTAATGTATGTTAATGTTATACTGGTGTGAGAAAGTATCGTCTCCTCCACTGATTCCTTTTGTCACACCTAAGCATTTCAGTTTCTTTATTAGACAAAGTTAATCCGAGTAAATGCAAAGTGCAGGCTTTAAGTCTTCTTCATTTATTGGGACGGGAGGGGGGGGGGGGGGGGGGGGTAGTTTTTTTTCTG
>VUQR01019526.1:0-10197 GCA_015108515.1 Hemichromis elongatus
TACATTTTCAATCTGAACTTTGTTATAAAACTGCTCAACTTTGATCTCAGCATCCTGTGTCTGATTCCAGATCCTGATACAAAACAAGAGATTTGCCGTGTTTCTTCAATAGATGAAGTCCTGGCAGTCTGTCTCAGGTATTATATTAATGCAGTTGTTGGATTGTACAACATAAAAAAATTGTCTTATCGTTTTTAACTCCTTATTTTGAGGCATTTCTAGCTCGTTTGTTTTCAAATAGATACGCATCGGTGGACCAAGAGTCCAGTCACTAGTGAGTGTGGAGCATGAAAAATATCAGAAGATTCGGGAAAACTTGGAAATACAGAGCAAACCAGACCACCTGGAAATGGCTGAACATTTATAAAGTATGGGAGTTTAATTTGCAATGTTAAGTTTCTGAGAGGTGACTGTTTTCGCAAACTGGTGCAATATTAAATTACATGGACATTTCTCCCCAAACGTGGCTCATGTATGGCAAAGATAAGATCCAGCTTTGTGGTAATGAAGCTAACAAAATGCTGTACAGTTACAACTTAAATAATACTTTTAATGTACTGAATGGCAAAAACAACATATTGCACATTTTTTTTAAAAAAATGATTATTTTGCATAAGTAATTAGCACAAGTGTATATATGCAAATACTGTGCGATACTACAAATTGTGGTATTGGTCATACTTGTCACGGTCCCCTTGTCTGCCCGGCCGGCCCCTCTTTTTCTCTCGCCTCTCCGCCTGCGCGCAGCTCACTGCGGGCTCCCGCCCTTGGCCCACACACCTGACGCCCATCAGGTTGCCACTATGTGTTTGTCATTTAAGTCCGGGACGCAGACAGTCTCATGGATGATTGTGCGAGACACGTTAGTGAGCTTCTAGTTTCAGTGAACTTTTCGTGTGTTAAGCTGATTCCGTGTAACCGATCTCCCCTGCGGGTGAGAGTGTGAAAAAGCTTCCCTTTCTCTGGGTTTTCCCCCTGGACTCAAGGAGCCCCGAATTTCCCTCACTGCATATATTCAGCACCTGGTGATTGTGTAAATAAAACTCTTTTCTTTGGAACTGACCTCTGCTCTGCGCTTGAGTCACCGCCATCGCTTGTGACAGTGTTGCCAATAACAAGGCCGATACAGATACTTTGGACCTATAAAGGCAGCTTATGCAGAGGAGAGCATTGGCATTTATGAGATGAATCATCACCTTATAAATCTTATTAATCTCAGAAATGTCCAAACTCCGACCACATTGTAATAACAATTAAATCACTGTGGTTTTTACTTTTCCAGTTAAGACAACAAAACACTACTTTCAGATTTTCATGTATTTTGAAACTTTTTTTTCTTTTTTTTTCTTTTGAGAGCTGGAGCATGAATGTGTCTGTCTGTGAATACACTGGGTCAGCTTCTGCTGATTAAATGCGCTGTAGGCTGCAAATAAAATCGACGTGACAGTCAAAAGTAAAAGGTTAAGACATTTTTTTATTGTGTATGTTTTTGGTATATTTGTTTGTATTAAAACACGAATATAACACAATTCAAAGGGACATACTGAACTTTAATTATAGAAACAAAGTAATGATCTGATACCGATACTAGCATTGAAATCAATACTGATATTTGGATCTGCTCACCTCTACAGTAACATAAGCTTGTACTTTTTTGAAATAACGTTTGCCTCAAAGCTGCCACACACTCACGCCGCAGGTCTGCAGGTCTCACTCCAAGATCATCGTAATCCATCTGTCCCTCCGAGCACTCTAGTCTCATCACATAGTCTACACATACTGCCCGCCCGATACATCTTTTTGGACACAAAGGGCAAAAGGGTTAGGGTTGCACACACAGATTTAAATCTGTTTCCTTTGAAATACTTTCAATATTTTCATTATTACTGCCCATTTTGTGGTGTGAGTTTTGTTTCTTATTCTAACCCTAACCCTCTAACCCATAGAGCATAAGAGGACAAAATACCCGAGGGTCTCTGCATGACGTGTTTTTACATTTCACCGCGTGGGCGACCGGGGTGTGGTCAAGTTTTAGGCGTGTGTGTCAGTGGACCTGCAGGGTACGCACGGTGGCGTGTGCGTGGGCTGCAGACAGCTGATGTGACAGGCGTCTGTGTATCGAGGATAAGCGTCTGCTGCGCGCAGAGGTACCGACGCCGCGGGACGGTACGTTGGTGCCACGTGCCCGCCTTCCTGTCAGTTCTCTGTGGCCCCTTCAGGCGCACATCAGCCGCGGCACACGCAAACCCACTGCTGCCTACATCTGTATCTACACCCAACACCCCCACCCTGATACTCTTTGTTCTTATATATGTTCACACAAAGTGTGAAAGAATGACACACACACACACCTGCTTGTTGTGTCTTAATCTCACTCTCAGTTGAAATTAAGACACAACAGCTGCTCATCTTAATCTCAACCGAATTCTCACGTAGGCAGAGTCCCCCTACAGCTCACTCCTGCTGTGGTTTGGATGCTACTTATTAGTCTATGTCTGACGCGTAAAATACTCAAATGTTTACTTTTGGTTGAATTCCAGTGCATCTATAGACACTGTGGAAAACAGTCTCCAAGTCTCCAGCTGAGCATGGAAAGTTGGATTACTCAGATGCTCTTCCTGCCCTTGTTGTGACTGACAATGTTGTCGAGAACCTTGCAGGAATGTGTGCATGTGTGCTAGGATCAGAGTTGGGGTGGGGTGGGGGGTGACAGGTGGAGCCTAAGTGAGAACGCGGAGTGGAGGAGTGGCCACCGGGTATAAGTAGATGTTGGCTGGGGCTGGGAGCATAAACCACCTGTTGCTGCTCCCCAGCCTCTAAACACAAGACCTGTGCGCACACCTCTGGTTCTGCAACATTACTCAAAGTCATTGAGGATGATGGCTTCCTTCACATGCAAGATACTGACTTTGTTGATCATCTGTGTGGCTCTGCAAGAAGGTGAGAAACTTTCGTCTTCAGTTTCTTCAGTTGTCTTTTAAAATATTTGTGGCAGCTTTTGTAGATCTGATGGTGAGGTACAATAAAGGAATCATTTCCCCCTACAACAGCTCTTTACTCACTATATTATCAGTTTATTCTAGAATTGACGGATATGTAAATGATATGTCAGAAGTTAAGGTTTAAAGTTGCCTAAAATAAGAAAAAGAGTCTTTGACTGTTTTTGAGTTATTCACCAGAGAAAGCTGAAATTTAAAAAGGTGCTGCATTTGCTGTCTTAAGTCCTCCACAGCAGACTTTCCCTTAATAATCAACCACTCCTTTGACTCAAGTGTAATTGCTTCTTGTCCACAGCACTTCTAGAGAACCTGTCTGATTGTTTGACTTAGACATGATGGATAATATGATAAACATGTCCTAATAATAATCACCACTAGGTATTTTTACCTTGTGTGTTTTCTCTATATTTACATGCGATAATCACTAACTGCAAGATTTGGTTAGAGATTTTTTTTAAGCTAAGTAAATATACATAATTGTGTTTTGCTAGGTTGTGGACTCCCCTTATCAGAGCAACCAGCTCAGACGCAGCATCCGCACCATATCAGGACCAAGCGCTGCTCCTGTAACAACTGGGACGATAAAGAATGCATCTACTTCTGCCACCTTGATATCATCTGGGTAAACACACCAAGGTGAGGCCGCAGAATACATTTGTTAGCATTATAAACCCTTACCCCAACTTCAGGGGAAGAACTCAGGTGTGCTTTTTAACCTAATCCAATAAGCCTTGGTTAAATGATGTCATTTCTCATTTACAGTAAACTCCTTCCTTACGGCCTGGGTAGTCCCCTGTCTCGCCGCCGCCGGTCAACAGACCGTTGTGAATGCCTCAGTGCAGCCGATAAAACCTGTCACGGTTTCTGCCATAAAAGGTGAAAACTCCTTCCTTTCCTCCTTCTACCTGTACCTAAAGCAAAGCCGGCATTTCCCCTCACATGCCCTCATTTGCCTGCTAGATTGTATCGCAGTAGCTTATGTGTCTCCTTTCAGTCTGTATCTTTGTGATGAGCCTGAGAAGTATGTTGATGCAGAGGGTGATTCACAGAGAAATGATAGTGGCAGTGCAATATGAGGGTAGCAGTCATAGCAATAAGAAAGGTCCGCATACCTGCTGAAGGCCTTGAAAGATATCACAAAGGTTTATTAGCAGGGCTGCTATTTTTGGAAAGTTTACATTTCTGCTATTGTGCAAGGGAATGAGTGACACGTCCTTTGAGATGTTTTGGTCAGCGCCAGTATGAATTCATCACCTCTGCTTGATGTTATCCTCAGAGGTATTCTTTTAGCCGCACCCTCCATTCTTAAGGCATCTGAAATATATTGGTTTTAAATCCCAGGGAAGCACATGGATAATCCTGAACTAACTGTGCTGCAAATACTATATAACTTCCCAGTTTGTAAAGTTCCAATTTGCTTCCTTGTTTTAATGTCGATTGTCTATCTTTCCACAGCTCAGATGATCTCAGGACTGATGTCACACAGCCTTTGGTTGAATCTGGAAGCATGAAAAGCAACAAATTACTGGCATCTTTTAGGTAAATGAAGTCTTAATTCAAGGATCAAGTTGTATAGTTGGGTTTCTCCATTTCTGAGATACAAGAAACATCTCTAACCTGGTTTCTTTGGTTTTTCCCACAGAGCCATTATCAAGACTAACACAGCAAAGGCTAAAGAAGTTTCATCTATTCTGGAGGCAAATTAAAGAGTAGAACGGGGAGGTGGAGCGCTGAAGGAAAAGCAGGAGCTGGTCAGCCTGCAAGGACTGCAAACTCCTGCCTTCAATTCAAGCACACAGCTTCTCAAAAGGAAAGGTGGAAGAACTGAAGGCAAAACAACGAGTGGACCAAGCATTTGATCAACAGGGCAGCAAAGACTTGCAGCTCCCCAAAACAGTCCTACAGCAAGAACTGGAGCTGCTGGGTGGAGCTGGAAAGTCATGGCACATAGACTAGAAGACAGTCACATAAAGAAAGCTTACGATGACCAACTTTTGACAAGGAATTTGATTGTGAATGTCTGTATGAACAATTTGAAATCTACAACTCGCCTACAGAAGAACATGGGATAGCTTTTCCACAGTCGTATCAGCTCCATGTTTAGTTTTTCCGATGGCACTGAAGTGATTTTTTTTTTTTTAGTGTAGTTCTTTGATTTGCTTTAATATTCCTCTGTATCAGAGCTGGAATCTGCTGTCCTGCTTAGGGCATAGCCTTTTTTAAAATGATCAGATAGTACTTGAACATGGCAGCTTCTTCACTTTCAGCGTACATCGTCGCTGTGAAATGATGATCATATCTTTGGGATTTATCTAAGAAACAGTTAGCTACATATGAGGTCTATTGTCAGCTCCTCTGCACACACATGTACAGTACGCATTGTGTTTGCATAACAGCAGCAGCACAGCAGATCTATTGTCTTGGCTCAAGTGTTTACTGCAGAGGTCCTATTTAATCTTTTGATTGAAGATAAGCCAGGAGATTTCAATGATGTGCAGCTTGCCAAAAAAGAAATGCAACCATTGTTTTTCTCCCCTGACAAATGTTCACTCAACTTCTCTGCAATTAGCAAGCAAGAAACTACAACTCTTAGGTCAATGCACTTCCAAACAATGCACTACCACCCGTGGCCTCTATTCTTTTCTGTGCAATAAAGCCATTCACTCTATCTGCTCGGTCTGAATCCACAGGAAGTGGCGGACGCGTGGAGACTCAGAAAACATTTATCCTCAAATATCTCAATGCTGTGTGCGGTGAATAGTTCACCAGCTTTAGGTTTACTGCTGATATGAAAATGATAGCAATAATTCTAAATTTAAAACTTTATTTATTCTCTAATTTATTCAAGGATGTATTTATATTTCTACAACATGCTGAATTTTGTATGAGAAAATAAAACTGCATCAAAGTATTTTTATGAAGAATCTTGTTTCATTTTTATGTCTTTCCTGATTAACTTTTAAATATAAATAACCCGTTTCAAACTAAACCCCACTTGTCTTCAGAGTTTGCTCTCTCTCTCTCTCTTTCTCTCTCTCTCTCTTACACAAGCATGAAAACATTGCGATGTTGAAAATATCCTCGCAGGTTCACGTTTGGTTCATCATCAGTTTTGCTTTTAGCAGCTCTGGGAAGAAAAATGGTCATGAACTAGTTCCATGAACATTAAGTAGGTACTCACTGTTCTGTTTACCTAAAATAATCCCACTGTTTATGTCAGTTTAGATACATAAAGTTGATGTGCAGGGCTTTGGTTGTTCAAAATCTGATGACTGAAGACTTAAACAAAAGGATGAGAGAGTTGTTTAAAGCTTTCCAGAGATTTTTTTTGGGCTCCTGCAGAGCGCAGTGTGTAAATGTGTCGACTGAAGACCTGCAAACATAACCAGTTACACAATATAGACAAAAGTATCGAGTCACCTACACATAGCACCTACAGGAGCTGCCACAGAAACCCATACGATGAAGCTCCTGGTGCACAGCTTTTGTGCTGATGTTAATGAAAGAGGAGTTTTGGACTGTAACTTTACGTGGTCTGATGTAATAATACCACATCGAGTTCAAGGTGGAAAATGTAGGAGGGAAGACGTATCTCAAACTGCCTTGTTGTATCCTATTACAGTACCACAGCTGAATTCAGCAAGTTCTTTTCAATGACTAATGTTTTTAAATGCAGACTATAAGGCTGCCTGATTGTGTACCCTTGGCAGTGGTGTAGAACTTCAACATAAGAGCTTTTACCCCCATACATTTGTCCATATAGTGCATGTCCCTCGTATTATAGTACATTTAGATATAATAATATAAGTCTGATGATCAAGTCCTTTAATCTACAGTCTTGATGGAAAATATAAAAAAAAATTCATATGTTTTCAAGACCTGGATGAGTTGGTTACCCACATGCTGGAGGCATTTGGGTCACCAACTCTCTGCCTGTTTTACTGTCCACTCCTTACATTGTTCTGTCAAATAAAAGCTAAAATGCCCAGAAAAAAGCAGCTTCACCCAAGGAACAGAAAAGAAGATTTCAGCACAATGTCATCTTCTCCCAAGGAGAGAGAAAACTCTGGAGAGAGCAGAAGATGCAGCGCATAATGAGTGAGGTGCGGAGGTGCTCGCGGGTGGATTATGTTGCAGCACCTTTGAAAAAAGCTCGACGAGCTGCTTTCGGTCTCCCGATCTTCTGACCCAGTTCCCAGGAGTAAAGCAAGACACTATTCCTTTCATTCAAACTCTTTGACAGGAAAGGAGAATATTTTTACCTCACAGTTTGCAACTTGTCATTCTAGTTAGGGTGTTTCCTGTGTACTGGTTACATAGGGTTATGTTTGTGGTTGCTACTCTGAAAGCTAATGGTGATCAAAACCAGATCCTCTTCCAGCCATTATGTAACAAACTAAAAAATGGATTTGTACTTTTCTCTTCTGAGTAGTCAAAGTGCTTTTTTACTGCAGGCCTCGTTCACCCAGCCTGTTATTCTTTTCTCACCACAGTTGCATTGGAGTTCTGTTATTTAGTTCAAGGACATGCAGACTGTTGGAGTTTGGGGTTGAACCCTGACTTCCTGATCGGTACATCTTACCTTCTGGAGCCACAGCCTCCCAAACTGCCTGTGCCTGTTTAGTTCTAATCTGGTTTCATTGCAGCACATGAAAAGTGTTTCTAAAAAATCAGCGCACCGGAAGGTGTACATGCTCACAAATCTATTTTTTGATACTTTTATAACTTTTAAGGTAGGCCACGATTTCATGCTTGTGCCACTTCTGTTCTGAAGACCCCTCAGAGGGGACACATCACCCTGACGACTTAGGGAAAAGTGGCATTGTTGCATTTCAGCCCAAATCCACAATTAGAAGCGGACGACCTCCAGACGGCTAAAACAACGATTTTCATATATGTATATACACGCTTTCCTCCATCATAGCAACTCTACAGTGGCTGATGGTTTTTTTTCTCAAGGTATGGATGCTTTGACTGCAGGTGGCCACTGCTATTTATGGGGAATAGCTTTTTCCACACAAAAAGGTTTGATGTTTCTCATGTGTGACACGGACCAATAGCTTCACAGTGTGCGTGTAAATTCAGTAGATAAACTAATAAATCCCCCTGATAGCTGTTTAGGAAGGAATCGATATCAGTGAAGCGACATATGTACTAATCAGTTAGGAACAATACTTAGATTGTGGGGCCTTTATCCTGTTTTGTATGATTTGGCAGCAAGTTACTTACTCACTGGTCTGTATAAAGGCATGTTACAACTGTTGATTGGTCTATAAAAAGGCAGTGTGAACATTAACCAAAGCAGAACCGCAGACCAGATCAACTAGCCCACACAAGTGAAACCCACATTTCACCTACTGCGTCAACAATACTCAAGGGCGTAACCACGTTTTCCTCTTCTTCTAGTTTTGAATGAAACGGTATGATGTCCAGGTGCAAATACACGCTATTTTGTGGATGACACAGACATTAATATAGCAGCAGACAAGTACTTCACATTTCCACTGATCTCACGTGTGATCATTTGTCTGGATAACCTTATTTTGTTCTTATAGTTTCCATAAATTAAATGTTTCCTTAATGACAGAAAAGACTGAGTGTTAAAAAGGTCGGTATTAAACATAAAAATGAGTGAAAGAGAGACCTGACTTCAGCCTTTTTGAATTTGAGAAAATGAGGGAGTGAAGGTCTTAGTAGAAGCTACTTGTTGGGTTATAAGATCAACATTTTCATATGTTCAAAGCTTCAGCAGCTGTCACCGGGCCCTGAACCTGTCCGAGCCTTCACTTCACTTGATGTGTCTAGCTGAGGCTGTGCTCAACAATTAACCACAATGCAGGCCCGCAGCCAGACTGATGAGGGCCAGAGCAAAATAAATAGAAGCATGTGGTTACTGCACACAGGATTTCTTTTGTCCGTAGTGTAACGTGTGGTGGTTATCTCGCTGTGGTAGGGAATCTGTGCTTGTGTTGCTTCATAAACTGATGTTTTGTTAAGATAGACTGCTCTCCGAGAGAGACGTGAGCTCAGAAATTGTTTATTAAAGAGGATGCTTGTGACTCTATGTTCTGTATTATCTGCAGGACGTCCTGAGATGCAGGTCAAGTGTTTAAGGAATGGCATGGAAACAATAGGTCAGGAACTGGCTCTGTTCAGAATCAATCACCTAATAACGTGATGTAGTTTTTCTCGTTTGCATAGCGTGCTATGAAACGAACAGGTTGTGTACGAGTGGAAGAACCTGCAGCCTGGAAAACAAACAAGGCCATTAAGTATTAATATGTACCTGTGCCTCAGTTATTTTCTGACGTCACCAAGAACTCACAGACCCCCCCGGTGTGCTACAAAGTGTTAATAGCTGACTAAGACTGCAGAATGAAAACAGGAAGCTTTTTCTGCATTCTTCCCAAATTCCTTTAGCACAAGAGCGAACCAGGAGAGGAAAAGAAACAAAGGAAAACAGGAGCACGCTTGTTGTTTGTCTAGGGAACTGATATGGGCTGGATGTGGGGATTGAGATTGTAACCTTAATCACTCTGTTGCCATAACAGTAAACGCTTTGCTTTGTTTTATTCAATGTAGCCTGATTTTTTTTTTTTGTTATTGTTTTTTTGTTTCTTGATCCAACATGCTGGCTGATGGTAAATTATGATTGTGCGACTCAGGTTCCAGATCTCGGTCCTCTTGTTATGGCATACACATTTATCAAATTTGAACTTAGCAGGTAAATATGTGGTTTGGGGACCGTAAACAAATTTCAAAAATGATTAGATGATGCTTCATTCTAACATATCTATACATTAACTCATTTTAGCACTTAAGCATCGCAAAAGTAAAAAAACAACAGCTGAATGAAGATCGGAGGGGGTCCAATTTCGCTGCAGGGCAACTTGTGTGTGACAATAAAAGACTTCTGATTCTGATTCTGATCCCCTGAAATTTAGCTTTCAGATAATGCTAACATGTTGATGTTCAGTCAGCATGTTTACTGTGTTTAACTTTTCTCATCCCAAGACAGCTGAGATTGGCTACAGTACTCCTAAGACCTTCAAATGGATGACTGGTTAAGAGGGAGGTAAGGAGGGAGGAACTTCGCTCAGTGTGTTAGTATGCTACAATGTAAGAGATAAGAATGCGAACTGATAATGGTGCTGGACTGAAAACAACTTTATAGTTCTGTGGAACAGACCAAATAGTT
>VUQR01019528.1:0-42126 GCA_015108515.1 Hemichromis elongatus
AGCCTCAGAGGCGTATGATGGAAAGGAATGGAAAGGGTTAAGATAGGATTGGAGCAGGGAGGCAAGAGTGGAGGTGTAAAGGGAAAGAAGAGCTTTGACTAAATCAGGTAGGTGCCATGCTGAAGAAAGAGGTGCAGAAGAGGCTATTTTAATTCAGGATAGAAATCAGGTGCTTGGGGTGGGATGTCAAAGAAAAGAGGTAGGAGGGGAGATGTGGAGCAAAGGAGTAAATGAGGTAAAGAGAAAATAAGTGTGGAGGAAAGGAGAATAGTAGAAAGAAAGCAGAATGTGAAGGCAAAAAAATCCCAGGAAAACATTAGGGCTATGTTGAAAAGAGGAGGGCGCATGGATGGATGGATGGATGGATGGATGATGTGTAGGAGAGAGGATAGGAACACTGTTGTGCTTTTACGGGAGGACACCGGCTGCTAGGAAGTGAGGTGGGTAATAAGGCCATAGCTCATTCCTGTGGAGGTGTCTGCGAGTGTGAATGTCTCCAACAGTCTATGTGTGCAGAAGTTATGTGTCTGTGTGCTTACGTTGCGAAGAAGGAGCAGGCTCGATCCTATTAGTGACTACTTCTCACCAGATGACTTATATTCACCTCGTTTTTCACCAACTGGTTGACAGCAGATGCTTGAGAAGAAGAAAAAAAAACACATGTAAGCACATACACACGAGGAGAATTGTGCCGCTACAGGAGCAGTGACACGTGAAATCTGCTCCTTCTTAGTGATGTGAAGGCCATCAGTGCAGAGAAAAAACAGCTTATACCGCTGGACGCGGTGGGGGTAAAAAGAATTACCTTAGATAACAACAACAACAACAATAATAATAATAATAAAGCAATAATACATTTTATTTATAGGCACCCCTTTAAAGACCTGCAAGCTAACAAATTTAACCTGCACTACACTGCACTGCACTACCTAGGACTGCTATTACTGCTTAAACAATACAGCATGATTGACGTTTCTGTCCAGAAAGGTATCAGAGAACTTCAGGAAGATGACGCGATCAAATCCAATGTTTCATTTAAAAAGCTAAGACTGTGAGCATGACAACAAGGAAGATGCAAATATTTTATTATTCATGTTTATATAGTGCTTTTCTAGTCGCAAGAAACTTATGTGACCCATGTGGGCACGTGTCCACATAAAAACGTCCCAGCCAACCAGGAGATGTTCCAAATCTGGAACCTTCTTCCTGTGAGGTGACAATACTAACCATTGCATAATTATTCCACTCAAGGGTGGGAGACGTTAGCAGTGTAAGTGAATGTATGAGTGGAGAAGTGTTAAATGCAGTGTTGTATAATGCAATAAATTGAAAACTGAAACAGCAAAGGCAATCTAATTGGGTGCCTCATAAGAGAGAGGTGCACAGCAGCCAAGCTCCCAGGACTTTTTTAGAGCAATGACACATTGGGCCCAGGTATTGCCAGTGTTGCTGTTTGGGAAAAAGCCACACCTCCTCTGCAGTGTCTACAACGCCAGCTGCCAGACAGACTGCCACTAATGTCACTTGCTTAGCAGTTCTTAAACTTACCCTTCTCTCAAGTCCTTTCTTTCTCATATCTTGCTCTAAATCTGAGCGTGCGGTTAACACACCTTATCAGTTTTTTCTTCCTGTAAAATATACTGCAGTTTTAGCAACAGAGACAGATTCACTTTCAAGCTGCACAGAAACAGTTTGGTGCTATTTGGTGAGCTGTTTGAAAGGTTGCCTTTGAAAAAAACCTGCTACTTAAAAAATAAATACATTTTTAAAAATGCTCACAATTGTTCACAATTGTTTAGGCTCACTGTCGGGGTAACTAGATCCTAAAGCACAACTTTATTGACATAAACCATCATCATCCATCATTACAGTTACATCATGGATGTGTGACAGGAATGAGAAGGTTTGTTTTTCAGGGTAGAGTGGCGTTACTTATGATTATGTATGATTTGTATCATTTTGTTTTACTCTGCCTAGTGTAATACAAAATTTAGTTAGGTTGCTCATTAAGTGACGGTATAAGAAATACACAAATTTAACCACATGGTTATATTTTTAAAGACTGCTTGTTTAAGAATAAACAGGCTGCCTTTAAAAAAGTATCTACACACTGTCAAGAGCTAGCTAAACGTTAGCAAGAAAGCTAAAAACTCTCTCTCTCTCTCTCTCTGTTGCTCTCGCTTTCTGCACACACCACACACACACACACACACACATATATATATATAATTGCAGTTTGCATCTTCATCAAAAATATAATAATGTGCCCTACTTACTTTTTCTGCTTTTTTGCAAAACATTAAATCTAAAAATTCATGGATAACAACAATAATTATATTTTGTCATTAAAGATAACATTCAATTAAAGTTCCTGCATGTGCTGGTGGATTAACCATTATAGAAACTAGTGGTCTAGTGATTGTTATGCACTGTATGTATAACATGTTTTTGTTATGCTGTGCAGTGTTAGTACAAAAACATTTTGATTATTGTCGTCTACACTGTGGGCTATATTCGAAAGTGTAACAAAAAATATAGTGTGTTTCTGGATAAGACAAATGAGTGTAAGTGCTGCAGAAGATATCATAAGAAAATGGGGACTAGCAAGCTGTGGCTTAATTACTGAATTTTAAAATAGAGTGCCTTCAGTACACTTAACTGAAATAGTAGCCTTATTATTGGACTTCATTGTGAAAAATACTATGATAAACTATGTGAATCGAGCTGTGATTTCACTTCTGTTTGTTTATTTTTTAAATAAGGGAAATATGATTTTCTTTCCCTGTTCTTTCCCCCCTTTTTGTATGTGTATGTGTCTAAAAAGGCAGTTGTTTTATGAATCATTTCTTGTCTGAGAAGGTGAAGAAATAAAAAAAAAAACTAGTTACAAACACCATCCTGCTCCTGCTGTCCAAGCCCATGGAGTCTATCTCGACCATGGAAATAGAGCATCTTCTATTGAACTAGGAACCTTGTGCACTTACAGTGGGGTGTCTGAGTACTGTATAATCAGTTGCCCACGGGAATTTTGTAATTGCAAGATATTTAACAAAATCCCCATCTATCTTGCAGTGGTTTGCAATTTGTGCTAGTCCCCACACTTTTACTTCATAAACCCTCCAAAACCCATTTCTTCTTTCTAAAAGTTTTGCAGAAACCTAACAGGAAAAATAATTTCATCCATCCATCCATAAAAAAACACACATTTTCAATCCCATCTTGTCCTTTAAAGTGAAAGTTCATTTGTGTTATTGTAATTTACCATTTTCACTGTGACATTTTCTCCCAAGAAAGAGGACTGACCCCATCAGACTCCTCACCTGCCATAGTCCGAGCAAGCCCAAGAACTAATGGTTTAGAGAGAGAATATAAGAATCTCACCCAATAATTTTGGTTATTTTAATTAAATTTATGCATATTCTTCCCTCTGAAGAATTTAGGGCATCTGTATTAGTGAGAGAAGGAAGGAAAACGAGAGGAAGAGAAAATGGGTCACCTAAACAGAGGGACTGAGAGGCTTCATTAGGATACCCGTTGCAGTCATTCTGTGGTCATTCTAATTCTGCCTCAGCATTCCCATTCAGCACTCGTGGGAATCCAATATCTGCCTAACATTTGTGACCTCGTCAAAAACAAGAAATAACCAGGAGTCAGGTCACACCGGTCTCACCCGCCACCACAGTTGTGACATCCTGCCACCGCTTTCTATTTATTCTGCCTAAATTAACACTTCATCTCGCTCCCCTTGGAAAGAAAAATGTCAGGTTGCTTCTAATCCAAAACTCTGCAGGTTTTTGGTGAAAAGAAAAAAAAGCAGCCTTTGTCTTTGTCAGTGAAAGAATTAGGATGTTAGCGCTGAGACAATTTGATGTTAACTGTGCAGGGGAATTAGATGTACCATGTAATTTTGACTTTCAAATATGATAGCTGAGCAGATGGAATAGGGCAAAGCTCTGTCAAAGTTTCTGCACTTCAGAAGTTCCTCCTCCCTCTTACATCTCATTTGCCCTTTCTCATTAGCTATAATTCTCCATATCGCCCTCTCTCTTCTTCACCCAATAACGCCCGTTCATTTTTCTCCGTTCCCCTCTGTGTTGTAGACACTTCCTTTCACTCGTTTCACTCCCTCAGTCAGCGCTCTCTTGGCCCCAAGCACAGTAGACTCTAATATGTCTTTAAAAGTAGGACACCACTGAGTAATTTGTTGCACCTAGCAAATGATAATTCACAATTGTCACCATATATCCATGACTACAGGGCCACCCCAAGCACACAATAGCATCTACTTCTCAGGAGAACAGCCATTGTGCTTTTTTTTTTTTTTCGTCATTGTATTGTTGAATTGAATTTGAAAATATAGGATTATTTCACAAAGGCATGACACCATTTCACAGCAGGGATGTTTGTAGCCTTTGTGTAAGCTGCGTCATTTCACTGCTATTACATGGAATTTGCTGTGTTCTAGATTGCTTACAGCCACCTTCTGTTGTAGCTGCTCTTCCTGGCAGTAAGCATGAAAATATATCTGCCTTAATTTTAAGCTTTTATGCTGTAATGTTGAAGGCTTAGTAAAAGCAGTTTCACAAGGTTTGGACTCTCAAGAGACCGAATGTCAACATTAATATTAGCATCAACAATATGTAAGCAATAATGTTACTTATATTATTTAACTGTCAGTTTTATGGTTTTGGTGGTTCTTTGTTAGTCTACAGTTTAAAGTGGTGGGGAGGGCATTAACAAGTCTAATACAGATGCAGTTCAGTAGAATTTGAGGTGGCCTTGACCCATAGTAGCAGTCGTAAAAGTAAAAGCTTTTCAGTCTGCCGTCTTGGTCTTATGGAAGTCTATAAATGGAGTGTTCCTACTGTTACAGCTTCTGAAACACAGGATTGCACTTAAGTTTGCATTCATACATTTAGATTTAAATAGATTTTTTCCAAGTCGCAGCACAACAGGCTGTCAACATAAGGCTGGTATGTTCCCGCCCAACAAAAGTTGACACTGTCAATCCATTATTACCCAAAGAAAGTCATGTATTACACATTTCTTAAAGGTAATGCAGTATGTTTTATAATTGTAATTACTCCCCATATAAAATAATTTATATGGTACTATGCCACTCGTTACATTATTTCTCCTTATTCCGTCATGTAAAATGAAATGCATTTACTGTAGTAGAGTAACTGGAAAGTGTAAGGTAATTATAGTAACACGTCACACCCAGCACTGTTTATGATGTGCTTTGTTCCATATCAGCTCTTCTCCCTAAATGGACATAACTTAATCCGTAACGGCTAAACACTCCACTGTGTTCACTTCTAGTTTGCCGTTCTTGATCCCTTGTCTCTACTGCTTTCTAGGAAGATCACACATAACGTTGTACGTTAAACAATCAAAGGCCTTTACTGTGAAGCAAGATTTGATCTCTTTTTGGCATCTTTTTTAAAATCACCTGGTTTAATCCAGCTTGAATCGCCCTGGTTACTGCTCTGAAGCACATTAGAGATCAACATGTGTGAAATCACCACCTATTTGCCAGTCAGTTCAGTCAAAATATGATCAAAATATGAAAGATTCCTTGAACTTTTTGCTTGTGGATAGTAGGACTGTCTAAAGTTTTTGTGTTTCCAGAATGAGCTTTAGTAATGTGTGTATTTCTTTCCTTGTTTCTCTGGTGGCTGTAAACAATTATTTTTAAACTCTTTTATTGTTCTCTATGCATTAATATATGATGTAATTTCTGACCTTACATCAACTTGGGACATAGTCTATTGTTGAATTGAAAAAATAAGAACTAAAACAGTATTTTAAACATTGTATAAAGTTGTTTTTTGACTTGCAGTACTAGGTTTGCCAGATTTTTTCAAGGCAGATCAATAAAATAGGCTAGATTTTATTGATCTGAGTTCTTTTCACTATTCAAAAACTTTTCAACCACACACACATTCCTACTGTTTTTTTTAATCACACTCTTCAGAGTTTGTGCTCACAGACTTTACAGGCTTTGTCTGCAGCAGCCATGCTACTTTCAGTCTGTATTATGTGTTTAACCTCTTACCCGTTTTCCATAGTGTAGGCTGCCAGTAAACGTATTCATATTTGTGACTGGGCTGATGCTTCCAGCGTCACCTCTTTTGTGTGAACAGAGGAAACCCCGGGTTAATTTAGCAAGCCGATAATCAGCTTCATGTGCCTGCTTATTCTAATTGCCAGTGTTAGTATAACTATATTCAGATAAGGGAATGGTACCCAGGATATGTTCAATTCGCTTCATAGTAGTACAAGCCCCAGGTCAAGGACATTTTTTGTTTTTGTTTTTTTCAGTCCATTCATATCCATATTGTAATATAAATCGACCAAAATACGTGCTGTATAATCTTCTTTATTATTTTCCTGTATTGTTGTTGTTGCAGGAGGTGGAAGTAGGATTTAACTTTTTGTATATTTCTCTTGAAGCATATGTACTAATTATTTTAGTTTGTGTGGCTGTACATATCTATTAATTACATTATTAATAAAAGCTACCCTTTTGAACTGACAGCTTTTCATAAAGTGGCCTTTTGGGCATGTCAGTCTCTGGTTGGGTTCACCTTAGATCAGATTTTTTTTTTTAAGTTTGTCTGTATGACAAACTCAGGCTTAGGTATGAAGGCTTTGACTGGGCACTAATGTACATTAACCCTAATGATCTGAATTAAGGTTGATGAACGTTGTGAGAGTGAATCGGAAACAAAGCCTAGTTTGTCTGTTTTGTTGTTGTTTTCAGTTGTCAGGTGCATTTGATTGAAAGACTTGCTTCTGTTTCAGTCAATAAAAGTGTCTACACAGGCTGTGCAGCCTGACATGTGAAATGTAGATTGAGCTCTTGCTGGTCTTTTGACGTAACGCTTTAGTCACAAAATTTTACAAAGGCTGTTTATAAATTCATGTGATTAATCTAAAAGTTTAGGCAGAAAGATAACAGGATGTGTCATAGAACTGAGAAACGCTGGTTGCGTGTTAAGTACACAGACACTACCACTTCTGTTATTTAAAAACAAATAGTAGCACAGGAACTCCGGTTAAAACAAAGAAAAACATTTCACCATATAATGAAACACTTTATTTATGGAACTCCTTTACTGTGATTTAACAAAAAGACAGCTGTCTATCATTTTTTTTGTTTATGTGTGTGCTTCACAATAACTTGTCAGTTGCCCAAGGTTATTCTGTATCATCTCTATTAGAGAGCATCCTGTTGAAGAAAACGACGCAACAGAGCACTTTACAGAAGAAAAAGAGATCATTTGTATACATTGAGCCCGGTGGAAGATTAAACAAGTATAGCAAGGGGTGCTTATAACCAACAATGTAATGCTTGAACCAAATCATTTGCTGAAATGAAAATAGTCATAGAGATATTAGATATAAACTGGGTGAATGACAGCCAATGACAGTTTCATCTAAAGCGTATGGCAAGTGTTTATATAAGAAGAAAACTTAAGCTGGGCTTCTTGCATCAGCAACGTCTCTGACAGGCGAAAACGTTGTTCAATGAAAGTGAGTATGGCAGATGAAAAATACAAAAAGCTGACTTACTGTTCTCTGAATCTAAAACATGCCCGGCAGCACCATCAGCACAGAACTGGCAGAAACAAGTGGGTACATGCATCTACTGTGTACAGTCTGGTCATAAGTAGACTTTACTGAATCTGTACTTATTAATTGTATTTATTGAAGTCTTTATGAATGTGGAAACAAAGCATAGTGACACTTGAAAACATAAAAACTGGGTCTAACTGAAGACAATTTCATTGGAAAAGGGCTGAAAGACGGCTAGAACGAGGCTTTATCCAATAGACGCGGTAGAGGGTTTCTGCTGCTTTAGGACTGCATTGCTGGAAATGGAGCTAGGCGCAGGGATGGGCAACTCCAGGCCTCGAGGGCCTGTGTCCTGCAGGTTTTAGATGCGTCCTTGATCCAACACAGCTGATTTAAATGGCTAAATTACCTCCTCAATACGTGTTGACATTCTCCAGAGGCCTGGTAATGAACTAATCATTTGATTCAGTTGTGTTGACCCAGGGTGAGATCTAAAACCTGCAGGGACACCGGCCCTCGAGGCCTGGAGTTGCCCACCCCTGAGCTAGGGGCTCGGTCAGAATTAGTGGCCTCCTCATTAAAGAGAAGCATAGGCAAAATCTCACTTGTCGTGCAATACCACCAGAGAGGCATCTGTTTGTCCCCAACCTTAAAAATGAGTCATAAAGAATTATTTTAGTGGCACGAAAAAGAGCCGAGTCGTGTAACAGATTGTTTGCCCAACACAGAAGCCTTCAGTCAACATCAGTGAGTCAGTCTGGGGATTCACAAAGAGGCAGAAGTGACTTAGAGTCCCTAAACAGACGTAAAAACTGCAGCAGGTTCACAGGGATGCTAACAACATGGGGTGAAAAACTGTACTGTGGTGGACCTGGGGAGAATTCATGTTTTTGTTTTTTTCAAACCATGGTCACAAAATATTTGATTATAGTTGATAGAGATGATGTTTTTCCTTTTCTGCATTTTTATTAAATAAAAAAAAATAAATCAGCAGTTACTAGAAATATCCTCACTTTACAGCAAGTGCTTAAAGCTTTTACTCATTGTTCTCACCTGGATGTACGCTGGGGATAAGTCTGTTTGAGAATGCCAATAGAGGAATCAAATTTTAACTCACTGTTTTGAATCAAATCCCAAGATACCCAGTTGCATTTCCTATAATAAACCAAGACGTGAAGGAACACCGGAGCTTTGTAATCCGACCCAACTTGAAACGCCAGACAGCTGTACTTACTTTTGATTTTTCAGAAGTGGCAATTTTATGTAGTTTAGGATTAAAGTGAGTGTGCCTGAACCGCCTACCTGTCATCTTGTTTCTTCTTATACCGGTTGTTCAATGGGTGGAGGAACAATTGGGTTTTGAATGTAGCTGACTCATTATTATTTTACAGTATACCTTTTCAGCTTAAAAAGTTCAAGAGCAGCGGGTCAGTTTTGAAGATTCGTTTGAATTATGCCGGCGTCTTGAATCCTCTCAAGATGTTTGATCATCCTTGTGGGGTCAGATTTAATCCTCACCCAGTTTATTCCCTTTGTGTAAACTCTTAAACGCTAGAGGCGCGCACACACACGCACACACACAAGTATGCAAGTTGTAAACAAGTTGGAGAAGTTGTTTAAGCAAGACTGTGCCATTCCACTCTGAGAGTCCCTGTTGCCAGCTTGACCTGCAACAACCTCCTTAACGTTCTGGGCCAATTTTGATCAGTGCCGCACATACACACTTCGAAAGAGTAAACATGTTTACAAACTGAAATATGCTGCTGAAATATATTTCTCTAAAAGGGAATGACACTTCTGGTGAACATATGATCTTGAAACATTTCACACTTTACTGACACTGTAAAAAGAGATGGCGCAGCTTGAGGACGGTTGTGTCTGCAGATAAAGTTTGTAGGTAATCATGTCAGTGTTGTCCGTGGCTTAACTGTGACACTGCATTTAAAATAGGCTTAAGAGACATCTGATGCCCACTCTGCTGCCCTGCTTCCCCACTTGCCTTGATTTTGAGTCCGAGTGACAGAAGCCTATGAAGAGTGTTTCATACATGCTGAGTGAAGCCAAACCAAAGTAAGCGGAGTTCCACTGAGCTGCCCTGGTTAGGGTTAGACATCAAAAAATTATCTGGGCCATTGCTGTGCAGATCAGTGCAGAAATAGTTTGGTTCATGGTGTGAAAGGGCCATGTGAAAGCACTTCAGTGACCTAAATAATATGCTACCATGCCCAGAACCATTTCCACCACCAATAGAAACCTTTAAGTTGACATCCAGATGTAGCACCTAGAGATGAATTCCCTTCAAATTACTATCAACATTTTGACTCTCTCTGAATAATCACTTTCAGCCATTAACATAAAAGGGCTTCAAAGGCTGCTCTGAAGGGTTCCCATGGGAGTCCTCTCAGAGTTTCAAAGCAGCAAAAAGGGTTTGCAGACAGGCTTTCACCAGTGGGTGCCACTTCGTTGCATAAAAGTCACAGAAGAATCTAAAGTAACACCGTGTCCACCAATGCAGGACAAACATAACTTGTCCTATGTCGCTGGGCAAGAACTGTAAACTGAATTGCTCGCACGAACACGCGCTTTCTCGCTGATCTAGTTTCCAGACTCTCCCTTTCCTGCACAAAGCTGCTGAGGCTTTAATTACTTCTGCTGGGCCAGCACAGGTGAAGCACATTCTCACTAACAAGGTGGTTTCCAACCAGGGAGTACTGAAACCCAACAGGAAAACAACATGATTGAGGGGGAAACCAGTTCCCGCAATAGAGGGTAACCGATGCTTAGAATAATCCTCTGCACAACTCATTTCACCAGCACTGTAAGATCATTACAGAAGAAACATGTTGCGAGTGGATGGGAATCGAGGGAGGAATGTGTCATCGACTGAAAATAAAATGCTAGCTTGCCTCTACACGTGACGCACATTCATTTGCAAAAGTGCACATATATGCAAGCAATCACAAGTGTGAACTCAAATCACAGATTGTCAAAGTCCGGCAAAGAAACACATACTTCAGATGTTTGCATAATTGAAAATCTCACCTTTACAACCTAAAACAGCAGGTGATTAGAGGCCAAGAAATGCACAGCATGACCTAGTTATGATTTGCAAACAAATCAATCTTGATCTTTGCATCATCAGATTCTGCAGTTAATATATGCTGCCATCACCGTCTTTGCCCTTGTTTGGTAAGTCGGTCAGCAGCACAAACGCAGGAGTGGTGTAACAGCACAGACCAGTGGTGACTCTTTGTTATGGCATCTTTTGCCAGAGTTTGATTTATTCTAACCATCTTAATATTATTAATAGGCTGTTCTGTTGCGTCATTTCAATTTATCGTTAATGTATTTATTACTCATTACATTATTTATTTGGGGATATACAGAATTTATAGGCTAGCCTAACTTACAATGCTTACAGTAGCCATCCCAACAGATACACCAGAAGTAGTAGAAAACAATATTAATAAGATTTACAGATTTAAGTTGAAAATGTTCAAAATATTCTTTTTTAAGTGGCTGATGGACCTTTGATCTGCGAATGTGTACTTTTCAAACCGAGGTGCTGCATGCTTTTCCCACTTGGGCATTTCAGCCCCTGTTCCACTCACAGCCTTTACGTCTTGCTGGCATGGAAGCCTTAAAAGCCTTAAAAGCTCCCAGTGTAGAAGTTGAGCCACGGCTGTGCATTTGACCCAGACTGCTTTTGGAACAACTGAGCTGCACTAGCTGAACTCAGGTTTCAGATTGGAAGCTTTGATCTGAATGCAATAATATAAACACACACACACACACAATAAATGCAAAAATGAGTGCAAGAAGAACACGGGAAACTTAGTTGAAAGTCAGAGTTGTCTTTAAGATCAGTGACTTCTTTAAAGCTAAAGCTATGCTCTTAATTCCTTTCCTCCTCCTTCTTTCTCTTCTCTTTCCTTCTCCAACCTCTTTGCTTTCTCACTGTATCCTCTTTTCTCTCTTGCAGGAGAATTCTGGGGAGATTTCTTTCTCTTTCATTCCTCAAGGATGAAGCAGCACAGTGAATCTGTGCACTGAAAAAGGTAAGCAATGATTACCTCAGTGAACGTGGAACGCACGCATGCACACACGAGCATTTACTGTCAGAAGCCCTTTTTTTTCCCCCAGGTGAGTTTTTTGTATGATCTATTTTGCTAAAAGGCTGTACCACGACCACTAAGGAAGACACAGCAAGGGAGCACACAAAGATCACAAAAGGGATGGAACCTTTCTTCTGAGAGAGCGAAGAAAACTCAGAGGGAGATTCATCATAAGGCCCAGAGAAAAATCAAGTGAAGACGTTGATAGGATAAAAGTTTAACCAAACATCAGCTCCCCACAGGAGTAGCAAATCTGCTGCCGTCGCAGTGGACGGACTGGGAGAAAGACATGCAAAGAGACAGACTAACAGACAGGACAAGACAGAGCGGCGATCCCCAGCTGTTTTTAAAATGCTGCCTCTGATACATTATTGAATATGCGGCTCTCTAACGCATCGCTGAGCTTTCCTCTCATGTTAGTGCTCAAGTGTGCATAGCGTCACCATTCTAAATATAAAGCATTCGCTCACCCCCTTTTATTTTTTGCTAAAAGATGCAGAGGCTGCACGTAGGCTGTGTGTTGCTCTGAGAGCCACTTTCCTTTTCTGAGGCTATAACTGGAGTTTGAGTCGAGTTTGTGTGTGACTCATTTTGGTACCAAGCCTCGGCAAACTTTACAAAAACCAAAATAGATATCATCAAACTCCTTGAAAGCTGGCTAGATGGTGCAAAGAGTATACTGAAGCATGATGAGTGCTTCACTGGGACTCGTACGTACTGTTTGCTGGAGGAAGTATTGAAGGGATTGATTTTGCTGCCCAACAGCAGCTGGAATACAGCAGATCTAAGACACCTCATTTTTCTTAGTTCCTTTTTTTTGTATTAATTAATAAGGTGAATTTCAGTGGATGTTCTGAGGCCAGAGTCCTGAGTATCTTATGTTTATATTGTGGAATACCAGGTGTAATCTACAGGTGGCAGCAG
The DNA here is from genome assembly GCA_015108515.1 of Hemichromis elongatus. NCBI lineage: Eukaryota > Metazoa > Chordata > Actinopteri > Cichliformes > Cichlidae > Hemichromis > Hemichromis elongatus. Next base: position 12,621 of record VUQR01019528.1, read on the forward strand.
AGCAACATACCCAGCAGAATTGTTTCTGGAGCAGACTTTATTGGCTCATTTTGAGCGGCAAGGGCTTCTGTACAGTAGGGCCTTCATAAACCTCTGTGGCATCGTTGCAAGTTTTCAAGCAGATCATTCTTCCGGGCCTAGAAAAACAATATTCTTCAATAATCTTCTCTTGCAGCTCCCACTTTCAAACTTCATGTGACAGGATGAACCATGAGCAAAGGTAATAATGTTTGCTTTCTTTAACTGTTTCTCTGCTTGTGTGCTTCATTAGCGTATGCAGTGGCATGCACATTTTAAGGGTGTGTGTGTCTCTGTTTTCTGACAGATGTTGCAATGGCATGATTAGTTTGCTGTGTATGAGGTTGCTATAGTGACTGTGGGTTGAGTGTTGGGGAGGCCAGAGTGGAATATAAGGGGTGCTGAGGATGAGAAGAGGGGGCGGAATAGGAAATGAAGTGCTTGTTGCCTCTGGCCTGTGTGTGTGTGTCTTTTTCTCGTTTGTATGTGAGAGTGGGTGTGTTTGTGTGATGTTTATGTCTGTTTGTTTGTGTATCTGTATAAAGAGCACAGCATTGAAGAGACACTCGTCTGTGTAATTGGGAATTTGATCAAGATAACTCACTCGAATACACAGTCAATCATGTGCGCACACACACATTTTCTTTCTGCGTAGGAGCGACAGAGGCAGGGATCCTGTGATGGCTGGAGCGTGGGCTTGGGGTAACCTGTTCTGCCTCACAGACCAACACTATGAGTGGGTCACACTTTGTATCACTTATCACTTAAACTGCCACGTCAATGGAGCTGTTTAGCAAACTGGTACAAGCAAAAGAAATGCCCTCTGCCTCTGTGAGCACAGAGATTGTACAACACTAGTCTGAAGCACTTAAATGTAAGGCTCCAGAGTAGGCCAGGGTACAATCTTCCATGAGGCTTTGTCAGACCAAAGTGGGGATCCCTGAAATTGAGTTTTAGATATTTTGTGACCTTTTGTTTTTTCCTTTTGTGAGGTAAGAGATGATTTTGGAGTTCTGGGCCTTTGAAACACATCTCATTGGTTTGACAGCATATAATTCAGACATGATTTGCAGGTTTGTTTTAAGGAGAGGTCAAAAGCCATACCACCTCTAGACATAGAGAAGATTGTGAACTCTTACCTTTTTTGTGTTTGTATTGTTATCTGCAGGGATAACAATAGCTAGATCAACTTTTTATTACTTGATACTCTTTGAAGTACTTGAGCTCTCTCTCTGTCCGATGTTGGTTCTGAGTGCTGACCCACAACCTGTGCATTCCTAACCCTTGTTTGAGGTTCATGCTTTTGTTGCGCTCATGTTTACTGATCTGGTGGAGAAGCAATAATTTAGAGAGTATATTTAAAGGTCTGAGTAATGTTATCTTATCTTCAGTTACAATATATGAAGAAAAAATTCATGATTATTCTTTGCTGTTTTTCTTCCTTTTTTGAAATTGCCATTTGTTAGGAAATTCTTAGAAAAGGCTTTAGAAAGTCCATTCAGATCCTTATTAAGCAAATTACATTTTTTCCCCAACCTATTACATTCTAGCTTTCAAAAGCAGCACTGCACTGAGACTGCTCTTTTGAAACTCTATAACAGTCTTTTGATGGCTTCTAATGCAGGGATTTGTTCTGTACTCATTCTACTTGACCTCAGTTCAGCCTTTGATACTGTTGATCATAAAATTTTACTTAATAGGCTTAAGTTTCTGCCTGGTCTCTCTGGCTCTGTGTTACATTGGTTTTCTTCCTGTTTATATGTTCCTCTGACAAGACTTTCATTGTTAGGGTGAATGAGTTCTCCCCTTATATTGCCTTTAACCTGTGGGTGTTCCACTAGGTTGAGTACTGGGTCCATTATTTTTTCTTTCTACGTTCCTCTCCTAGCTGGCACCATTAAGTATTTTTCTGATGTTTCTTAACATTTTTATGCAGATGACGTTTAGCTGTATATGTCTTTAAAATTCACCAGATGGACTAGTTTTTCACTCTAGTAACCCAAATTAACCCACAAGCAGTTATTTTGTTCTATTCTTTCATATCAATTTTAAAATGCAACATATGGTCTCTTTGGCCAAACCACAGAAAATTGTTCATGCCTTTGTGTCCTCGTGCTTCGATTATTGTAATGCCTTGTTTACTGGCTTAGATAATTCATCTTTTCGGGCCTCTAACAGGCACAAAACACTGCAGCCAGACTTATTAAAACATTCTAGTAAAGGAGCTCTGCACATTATTTCTATTTTATTTATTAATTATTGCTTAATATTTATTTATTTTATTTTCTGTCTTTACCAGTATATTTTATGTTCTGTTTTAAAGTTCTTGTAGAATTAAATAGAATAGAATTAACCTTCATTATCCCACGGATGAGAAATTTAGGTTTTACACAGCTCTTATAGCAAGGGTAATATAAAATATAAAAGGAAAACACAAAGTGGTCCTATGTACATAAACAACTGAAGTTTGTATATACAGGTAACAATGTACAGAAGTATTTATAGAAAAATTGTATGGAGATATGTATAAAATGTACAGAGTTATGTAAAAAATGTGGTATGTATAAAATGTACAGTGAACAAACAAGCTGATGAGTGAGTTAACCAAAAGAATATTAAACTGTGTTATAGAGTCTGACAGCTGCTGGTAAGAATGACCTGCGGTAGCTCTCCTTCCTACACTGTGGATGTAAAAGTCTACTGTTGAACGAGCTGCTCAGTGCTCATACAGTCTCATGCAGGGGGTGGTAGGTGTTGTCCATGATGGATGTTAGCTCAGACAACATCCTGTCCTCCCCAACCTGCTCGATGGACTTCAGCAGACAGTCCAGGACAGAGCTGGCCCTCCTGACCTGTTTTTTGAGTTTGCCCCTGTCCCTTTCTGTCATTCCACCACTCCAGCAGACCACAGCATAAAAGATAACAGATGCCCCACAGTGTCGTAAAACGTCTTTAGGAGTGTCCTGTTCATCCCGAAGGATCTCAGCCGTCGTAACAGGTGGAGACGACTTACATCCTTTTTGTAGAGTGCATTTGTGTTTGTGGAAAAGTCCAAACCCTGGTTGTTAACGGGTGTAATAGGGGGTGGCTTCTTGCTAAAGTCATTCACCAGCTCCTTTATCTTGCTGGCATTGATGCAAAGATGGTTCTGTTCACACCAGCTAATGAAGTCATTGATGACCCCCCCCCCCTGTATTCCAGTTTGTTTCCCTCCAACACCTGACCCACAATGGCGGTGTCATCTGAGACCTTCTAGAGATGGCAAGTGTCCGTCTTATAACTGAAGTCTGCAGTGTACAGGGTGAAGAGGAAAGGGGCGAGTACTCTTCCTTGTGGGGCCCCCGTGCTACAGATTACCACCTCAGATACACAGTCCCGCATCCTCACATACTGGGGTCTACTGGGGAGGTAGTTAACAATCCACGAGGACAACTGATGGTCCACTCCTGCTCCTTGCAGCTTCCCCCTTAGCACTGAGGGTTGGATTGTGTTGAAGGCACTGGAAAAATCAAAAAACAAGACACTCACAGTGCACCTGGCGCTCTCCAGATGAGAGAAAGCCCGATGCAGCAGGTAGATGACAGCGTCATCCACCTGGATGTTCACATGGTAGGCAAACTGCAGCGGGTCTAGGTGGGCAAAGGTGGTGCACTATGACCCTCCTCATGGTCTTCATCAGGTGTGAAGTCAGTGCAACAGGTCTGAAGTGGTTCAGCTCCTTGGGGTGCGTTATCTTTGGGACCAGCACCACACAGGTCTTCCACAGAATGGGGACCCTCTCCAGAATGAGACTGAGGTTAAAGATGTATGTGATAACCTCACAGAGGTGATCTGCACAGTCACTCAATAGTCTGGAGTTAATTCCTTTCAGACCCGTGGCCTTCCTGGTGTTCATCTTCCTCAGCTGACTTTACGCCTGGTCAGTTGTGATGGAGAGGCTGCAGTGTGGGGTGGGGATGGCTGGCTCCAGATGACTTGCAATGGGGCGAGGAGGCAGTAGAGCCATGAAGGAAAAAGGGGGCAGGTTTACTCTGTCTTGTTGTACAGCGCTTTGTGATTGCTGAACACACCAACTCAGCCTTAGCTAGTGTACTATTAGTGCCAGTCCCAAGACAGTTGAGAGGATCGTGTTAGGAAGGGCATCCGGCATAAAATCTGTGCCAAATCAAACATGTGGATCCATCTGCTGTGGCGACCACTTGGGAAATAAGGGAGCAACCAAAAGAAGTTAGTGGTATTTATGTCAGCTACAGTGCATTTATCAATACAAATACAGTTCTGGTTTGGAATAAACCACTAAGCGTTTGCCCTTTTTTAAATTCACTGTAGATTTATGGGGTGCACAATCTCTGATCCCAGATTTCTTGATTTTAAAAATAAATAAACAATATAAATGGGGATGCATGTTAAAATGTCTTAAAATCTGTTTTCCTGTGTGTAAGGATCCAGGACATAAGAGATTGCTCTGGTAATAAAAACTGACTCAGCTGCTCACTACACGAGCGGTAGATGAATACAGAATGTTTTTGTCTGTCCATCCATACTTCCATACTTTGTAGCATCCTTCATGGCATTAATCAAAGGATAAATTGATTAGAAATGAATAGTCAAAGATCACTATGACCTCACAGAATGGAGTTTGGGGATAACTCAAGACAATTCCACACCATTGTTTGATATAATAAACTGGTGATGTTTACCTTCAAGGTCGAAGGTCATTTTCACATCATAAAGCATTTTCTCACCTGTACTCCAGTCTGACATTACCCAGTGGAATTCACATACTCTCCACTGTCAGAGCAGATTTTTCCTCACAGAAAGAAGGTTCTGGCTTGTTTCTTTTTTGTCTCCCCCTACCTCAATAGACTTCCTTTGGTTGGTGATAACACCTTATGATGGACTGGTGACCCATCCATGTTGTTCCCTAACCCTACACCTGGGACAAGCTATCATCATATTTAACTAACTACTTAATGCAATTTCATTCATATATATATACACATATAGAGTAATTTTGGCTTATACACAACAGTTTTGCCTTCTATAGATATCTGACTTTGTTAAGTTTGTCATTATTTTTGCAAATGTTATGTGTTTATTTTTTAATATTATTCAACTGTTTGCTTTTGGTTTATTGGCACATTCGGTTTATTTGCCTTTATTTCTTTATTTCTTTCTTGGGAAATTGGAAAATGCAAATGTTAATGCAAATGTAGAAAAATGGGAAACAGGATTACTAAAGAAATATGTGACAGAGTGTATTAAAATGTTAATATTTTAATCACCTAGGTGTGGAAAAACAACTTGCCAGAATTAGCTGATCTCTTCCCAGGAGGGGCCACCGTAAGTGAAACAATCTCACTTAACATAACAAACCCTTAAGGTCCCTTGCCTATGCACAGCAAAGCGCCCTTGTGCTTGTCTCCAATATCTCCAGAGTGCACAGCCTGATGTGAATAATAGTCATTGTGAGAGATATAATGTGCTGTACCATACAGAGCTGGCTTCACACAGGGATTACACCTAGATGATTCTTCAATAGCGAATTTAGTCTCGGGTAGCCGAGCTTAATCCGTAGCTGTGGAAGCAGACCACAGTACTGTGGAGCCATGGCCAGATATGACAAAGAACAGAGAGCAGCCAGATTAGTTCATACTAGGAAAAGGGCTGAGCTTGAAGCTGCCTGACAGAGCGTCTCTTGACAGCTCCTCCCAAATCTCTCTGCTCTCTCTAATGCAGACTGAGGGAAACATTGTTCCCCTTTCTGTCTATTGGCTTTCTCTCTTTCTTTTGCTCTGTCCCTGTGTCTCAATGTGAGGTAAGACCAACACATAGAGAGAAATGGTGTGTGTGTGTGTGTCTTATCGCTTCATTAGCCTGTGGATTTCTGGGTCAGTCATAGCCTTGTTCCCACTGTCTCAGATGCGGTAATTACCCTCACGTGAGCCTCGTCTGATAATTAGGATGGTCCAAGCGGGACTTGGCCATACACGCACATACACACCCTTCATGCTCATACATGTGAGTTATTAGTGGAGAGCTTAACATGCAGTACAGTACTAATGGGATTATCATTGCTAAGGGTTCCACTCATCAAGCTCTTACTCCTCTCTCTACCCATCATCAAGCAGAATTCTCAAACAATGAGAAGAACCAGTGCTTTCTATGTAATGTAATTCGTTCTCTCTTTTTTTGTTTCTTTCTACATTACTTTTAAGGACATTTTAATAAAAGTAGATTCAATGGATTCTATGGATGGATGGCAGCACAGGGGCCTTCACAGATGTGTATGCTACCAATGCCAAAAGCACTAATGCACATCCCCAGCATCACAAATACTGGCTTTTCAATTGCGCAATGGAAAAAATTTATGGTCCCTCTCCTCTTTAGCCTGAAGGACGCAGCCTTCATAATTTCCAAAAAGGATCTCAAAATGTGATTTTTCAGGGAACAAAATCATTTTCTACTTCACTTTAGTCTCCATCTTAAATGAACTCAAGCCCTTTTCATGTTTATGCATGGATTTTCTTTGAATAACTGTTTTAACTTGTATTTATTATTGCGGGGACATTTGTTGCTCATAAGGATTTCCTAAAGCTATTGACCCCATTGTCTGATTTCCCCCAACAGAATTTTGTCTTGTTTTAGTTGAAATTTCAAAAATCACAACCACCTAAATATTTTTTTCAGCCATGTCCAAGATTTATGCAGCTCATAATCATTCAGTAATGTTGTGATGTCATTCCCTATGTCTTTGGCAGCCTTGGCCTACTTTAAAGGGCAGCTGGCTGACATGAATCACAAAGAGCGTGTGCATGTTCAAATTCCCTCTCCTTCCATCCACCTGAATTTAACTTTTTTAATGTTTTGTTTGTACCATCAACAGGTTTACAGGAAGTATGAAACGCAATCAATGTTTGCATCACTGATGTTACTGACTTCCTCTGAGGCTAATTCCTATTGACTTAACCAAAACTCTTGCATTGAATTTCCACTAGCCACTGTATTTGAGTCGTATTTTGCAAATGCCATGTCACTCTTTGGTAGTCAGTATATATCACCCATCACAGTAAGCTTTCACATAACCATGTTTGATTGTCCCGGACAAGCCCCCATTTATCTCAAACTTGTACTAATAAACTAACAAGCAGGTCCATGCACCAGAAGAGAGTGAATGTTTGGGAAAAAAATACTAGAGTTTTTATAGCCTGCATTAGCTGAAAGCCTGTGTTAATGTTTTATGTACAGCATATACTGAAGTCTCCAAGTCTTAATAGTTTTGTGTTAAATTGTTGAGCTGCTTTTCTGTGCACCCATCTTTCATTCTTATTTTAAAAGGCTGAGCTTCTCTGAGATGCTCTTTTAAGCTGATGCACTGTTACTCAATTGCAATCTAGTATTTTTGTTTGTTTGTTTAATCAGTGATTCATTCGTCCGTTCATTCATTCATTCATTCATTGTTAGAGTTATGCAACTTTTTCAGTCCTTTTTTTGCCCCATCTCAGCTTTTTGAAATATGTTCCTGGCAAATTAAAATGACCCTACATTTTTTAAAGAAATGTGGTTTGCAATGATTGAATTCCGTTTTTTTTACTTTATTTTTCTCATCATTCCCTGCCTGTTTCTGCTGTTGGGTTTTAATAAAATAACTAAAACACCAAAATAAGATCTCAAAGGTAGTTTCTATCTAGAATATGTAGTAGTATTTTCCAGGCTTTTTGGTCAGTGACTCCATGCAAACAAAAAGTATTTTGTACAAACCCTTATCTCAGATTTCATATGCAGCTCTGACCACTTTAACCAGACTGTTTTGTTTGTCTTTTTCTGTGTATCAGTTTAGAGGCACTGAAAATTGAAACAATCCAGTATTTAACCAAAAAACATAGGAAGAGCAAAATGTTTTGTGCAAGAAATAGTTATTTTGCAACCACTTGGAAAGTCCGAACACCAAACTAGGAATTACTCGTATATACTCATGTATGTAATGAAAGGAATTAAATATAAAATAAGAATGCATTATATAGTCTATGCAAAAGTGCACAGGCACTTGAACAGGTTGTCATACTCAAGGTGACGCATGAAAAAAATCCTTACATTTTAATAAGAATATGAAACCAAAACAGTAGAGAACAGATTGTGGGGAAAAGTAATACTGATTTGTTGGTCTGTTCATGTATCTTTTAGTTAAAATGACATATTAACCTCTCTTCATCCGAACCACTCTCGGCCCTCTCTCCCATCACCACTGCACCCATTTCATCAGCTCATTTAAAAGTAATATAACCCATAACCATTCAATTTTCACTGTGTTTATTCTGTTGACAGAAATGGTAATGGAGATATTGACTGCAGAGCGATTGTGTCTAGGCCATTGTGCTGAGTGGTTCGATGGAGTGGAGTGGATGACTGGAGGGCTATCTATCCGTGATATTACATATAGTGTGGAAGTCATGGGAAAGAGAGACCCTCTAAAAGCCACGAGCTTAAATACCATGCATAACACACACAAACATAAAAGGACAGCACAGACACAAACACATAGACAGACACACAGGCAGTGGATTAGGATGGGGATTATCAAAGCATAGCTGTAAAACAGGCAGAGACAGATCAGTGTCATACTTCGTAAGCACTCGCACACACACATTGAATGTGTATTAAGAGTGTACAGTAAGATGGATTTATTTTGAGGTGGATGGTATGATGACTTTGGTTCACGCATCATGACTGAGCACCATTCAAGCTTAAATAGGAGGACAGTTTGGTTTAACAGTAGAGAAGCTTTAGCAATCAATTATGGAGCTATAGAGCTCAAATGGAGGGAACATAAAGCTGGAGATATTTCTTGTCTGGGTCTTAAAGCATTTTACAATGTGTGTTTTTACTTTCTACTAAATGACCAAAGTGAAAAATTACAGTGAAGCATGCATTTGAGAGCTTTATATGTTTTTTTTACATCCATAAAAAGAAAAAAAAAACCCTAAGATCATGAACTTGTGATCCAGCTAGAGTCTGACAAAAAGTCAATGAATATTTGGCCCTCTGGGTAGCAGGGATTGTGATCAAGGTTAAGTTTAAACTGGAATGTCAAAATGAGATATGTCTTCTTCATGTCCCTAGTAAAATATCAGCAGTTGGAATGTATCTTTTTCTAATCACTACCTTTATAGCTGTGTGGGCTGCCGTGATTGTCACCTAATTCTTCACTTTATTAATTCTTAGTAGAAAAAATATTTTTCCTATATCTAAAGACATAATTGCTTTCTGTGTTGCTGTGAATGATTAACATCTATAACAGCTAGACATACACCAGTTACAATTTTCATGGTTGATTTCAATTTTTGACCTGCTTTTCTTTCTAAGAACTATAACTGCCATCATCATAATATGTTCTTCTCTTACTAAAATAACAGAAAAGTTCTCTGCTTCTGGAAAGAGGTACAGATAATTAACTGAAAATGAGCTGCTGTACTTTTAGCTGATGATTTTAATTAACTAAACAAAAGCAGGTGTAGCAGATCTGTGTAACAATACAAGCCTGTTACTTAAATCTATTTAATTGGTAAATGGCCTGTATTTGTATAGCGCTTTACTTAGTCCCTATGGACCCCAAAGCGCTTTACACTACATTTCAGTCATCCACCCATTCACACACACATTCACACACTGGGGATGGCAAGCTACATTGTAGCCACAGCTGCCCTAGGGCGCACTGACAGAGGCGAGGCTGCTGGACACTGGCGCCACCGGGCCCTTAGAGTACATTTTATACTTCACTAGATAAAAAGACATCAACCTTTTTCTCTTGTCTCCATAATTTTGCTTATACCTGCTTTGGTCTTTTCACTGCTAATACCCAGGCTCATAATGAGGCTGCTGACTTTAGCTTTAGCTTCTTCAAACAGGGCATGCTGAGCTGGGTGATGGTGATGTTCCCCTACAGTTTACTAAAGCTAAATTTGACGCTTGCTCGCTAACATTATAGAATTTCCTAACAGCCATGGCCACATTCTAACCACATGTTAGCACGTTATTGAGTTTAGGTGAGAGCGACCACGACCTGAGTTTAGCTCGCTGAAAATATGTTCAGCTCTGGTCTCCAGCAGGCTGATCATTGTGTCTTTAATGATGGCTAGTCGACTTCGTAGCCAATCTTGACCCAAGTTGTCATGCTGAGTGTGGGAGACATACACGCAAACTTACATTATCAGAAAATGAGAGCTCTCAACCACTCACCTAGTTAGCTTGTTACAGTCTCTGATTCTATGCACTGCTGTGAATCAGAGTGCATATGAGCTATATACTTTGTGCTGTTTCTGATGAATTTCAAAGTAAATGGTAAATGGGCTGCATTTATCTTTTCTAGTCTTATCGAGTACTGAAAGTGCTTTTCACTTGAAGCCACATTCAACAAATCCCACATGCATTCATGCAGTACTTTATTGAATACATACAGAGCTTTATCACACATGGTGACATATCCAGGCCAGTTTTGGGGTTCAGGATCTTGCCCAAGGGCACTTTGATATGGGGACTGAACCATAGACCTTCCAGTTAGGCAGGTCAGTACTCATCCCAAATATTGCGATGGTACCTTTTGAAATCTGTCCACAGTAGTCACAGCTCAGTCGCACTCTTCATATATGATGAAGCACTAGTCATATGCTGACTGAGAGCCTCAATCTGCGGCCATCTAAACTTTAGCCCTGCTGCATCAGGCATGTCGGTCACCAGACATCTGTCATCAGCATGCAGCGCAGCGGAGGTCTGTGGCTCCTCCGTGATCCCATCTTCTCTACTACTGTCAAATATAATAATCAATCTCTTCTTTGCTTCCTTTTATATTCACTCTGCATATTTCTGCCTGGCCTACTCAAACTCTCCCCTCTTACCCTCCTCCTCTTTCTCCTCCTCCACATTTCTCCTCTCTTCTTTCAGCATGCTGAAATATATAACTAGCAATTTGCCAATCTCTCCCACTATGACACAAATGCACGCTCGCGCAGACACTCATGCACACACAGACACATGCAAAGTTATCCAGACCGCAAGAGCTTCTGTGGTGTATAATGACAGATAATTGGCTATTGTGGGTTTGCCCTCGGCAGCAGGAACCAATCACAGTGACAGCCACTTCTCTGTGACCCATGCATGCGTGTGCGCGTGAGCGTGTGCGCTCATGCAAGCATGAGTCTCTGTGTATGTGAAGCACTGATAGTATTTTATTTTGCTGTCTGCTTTTGTTGCTCTGTGCATAGAAGTAATTGCTTGTCGAGTGTGTACAGCAAGTAACTGACAGCTCTCTTTATAGTTCACAGTAATGCATTTATGTAAACATAAATAAGCTGTTCGGCAGCAGCAGTTTGTGTGACAGTGTGTGTGTGTGTGTTTATGTGTGCGGGAGCACAATTGTGTGAGTGTGAAGACTATATGCAGGTACAACCTCCTTATATAGCACAAATTTCTTTTGCTCCTCGTTTTACATTTTCAGGGTTTATACACCCAACTTGGGAATCTACAGCCTGACACAGTGCAGCCTTGCCAACAGCCATCAGTACTGTGATCATTTGCCACTCGTTTTGAGTCAGCATCCATGGGTAATGGTCTGTCTGCTTGACATTTGTATGGAACCTGTTGAATCCAGCTGTTCCTAACACTAGAATAATGATTTTCTTTCTTTTTTTTGGTGAAAAACAATCCTAATGAATGAATAATGAATGAATGAATTGTCGCCACATCAGCAACACCTTTAGCTCCTACAGTGGTGCTAGTGAAGGATATCTCGCGCTTTTTCCTTTTTTCATGACTCACTCATTCATTCCTCAATCCCGCTTTCTGTCTCTCTTTTTCTTTCTCTGGCACTTCCTCTTCTCTTGCAGTCTCTTCACTCTTTTATCTCTCTCCCTCTTTGCACCGATTCTCATTTCCGCTCTTTCAATAGTGGGAAGTGCTGATCCAACCCATGCACACAGACTAAATGAGATCCTGTGTGCGTGTGCGCGTGTAACGCGTGCATGTAGCTCTGTGAGCATCATTGTTTCTGTATCGCTAATTCACTGTACTGTATAAATGTGAGCATTTGTGTGCGCGTGTGGAGGAGGAGTTGTGTACTTCATCATGCCAGCCAGTTCAATATTCCCAAATGCAATTTCCTCAATGTGAAAAGCCCAGGCTGGGTGTTCATCATTCTATACTTCCTTCTTAGTGTTCAATAAAAGCTTCTTTAGAACTGCTAGGCTGCTCGTTCTGTGGCGCTTCCTATTTTGTCACGCCTTCATTTTCAGTCTCTCTCTGACCATGCACAGTCAAGCACGCACGCACGCTTTGAAGAGTCATACCTTTGTGGCCTTTGTTATACAGATCTGTCTCAGGTGCACGGCTGCAACGTGTATCATAGCGTGCTGCCTGAATCCTTCTTTGTAATTCTGCTCAACATTCTCAGCCTGTAACATGTCATTCAGACCACCCAAGCTCATCTGCATTGTGTTTGCGAAAATCGATTCTAGTTATGGAGGTTTTAACAGTTATATATAAATAAAAACACATTTCAGCACCAGAAATGGATAAATTCTCATTTCGAAAGCTCTGAAATACCTTTTCTAGCAGCTATTTCAGAGGGGATTGACATCGTCAGAGCTAAATCAACATGTTTGCAGTAGTAAAAAAGAAAAAAATGCTCAATCCCTTTAAACACTTGAATGGCAAAGAATTCATAAAAGAAAATGGTAGGTGTAGAGTGAATTGGACAATAAAAATGTGTTGTTATCCTTGGTTATCCTTTTAGCGTGATTACAATATATGACTGCAGGAAAGAATATAGCTTTCATACACTACAATAAACAAGTCAACAGCATTTCCCCTGACATCCCCCTGACTGTTTATGCCCACCTTATTAACTGCATTAGTGTCTCCCGCTATGAAATTATAATTGTAATTGTCCAGGTGCAACTAGAGAAGGTGCCATCTCCAATACCAGCCAAGTCGCTAATGGTTAGCAGTCCACCGCAGCCTCGAACGTCTGTGTAGAAAACAAATGACGGGAGGACTAACAAATGCCAAGTTGGTGCCTAAAGGAAAGAAAGGATAATGATGTGTTATGCAGTCATAGATGTGCAAATTATACAAAACTAATTTCCCATATACATAACAGAGAAAGATGCTCGTGCGTGTCATTGACTCGTCAGTGTTTAGCTTCTGATCCATCTGGCAATCCCACCGTACTAAAAATGACCTAAAACACGCTGCTGGAGTAAAAACACAATCTTAAGCTACAAGGACTGGGATTCCTGCAACGAATAATAAATATCCTGTGCACAGAGCTCTGATCTCAACATCATAGAGTCAATCTGGGAGTACAGAAAGAGACAGGAGGACACTAAGAATCCACTACACAAGGGAGAAGCTTTTCTTTGAGCCAGTTCAAGCCTGAACCGTTTAATAATTGCCTATGTTTAGTGAACCTCAGTGGCTGCTATATAAATATAGCGTGCAAAAGTCACCCCGCTGATGTAGCTGTGTCCAAATCTCACAAAAACTTGTGTATCAGCTATGATACATAAATACGGCAAAAACTCTTCTTCTAAGTAGCGGTCTCTTCTCTATAGTCATACATTTTGCATAGCATGTACACGTTGTACAGCACGTGTGTGTATGTATGTGGGAGTCGAGTGTGTGGGGAGGGGTACATTAATCATTAAGATCATTAAGGTTAAAGAATGTGTGAGTGTGTGTCTGTGCGAGTAGTGCAAGTGGGTGGTACTGTGACTCTCTGTGATGCTGAGATTGGAGGCAATTATTGAAATGTCATGGCTTTAATGGGCTTCTGCTCTGTTCCCCTCTCATAAGTCATGACTTGAACTTTCAAAGTGATGAAACAAGAGCCCGTATGCTGCGACGCTGTGTGTTTATTAAATGCTTTTTTGTTTAGCATACTGTAGCTTTCCTTTGTAGCCACCTTTTACCTTCATTTATGTCGTTTTCTTTCTCTCTCCGTCTGTTTTCTCCGTTTTGAGGCTGTCTCCTGGCAAACCTTTTCAACTCGTCAAGCGTGTGTGTCAGCAACAGAATTAATGATGACTGCTTTCTAAATATAATTAATGAATTAATCCCATTTATGTTATCTTTTAAAAGATGAAGGCACCACATGCCGCAGGTGGCGTGATGCAATCGACTTCTTTAGAGTGATACTTTTTCTCGTTTAGCCTCTTTAGCTTTGACTTAAAACGAAGCAGTCAAGGAATTATTAAAGTGTATACCAGACTGTTGATTCGGCCAATCCTAAAGCTGCTGTTATCTTCCTGATAGTTTTTTTTTTTCATCGTTGTTGTTATTTTTACAGCCTAATTAGGGCCTCTTGCACTTGCTAGTCTTTGTACAGCTTATTGAGATTTCTCATTAAGCTGCTACCAAATGCAAATTACACAATAATTATGAACTCTAGACCTTTATCGCCTTAATTTGTCATGAAGTAATGAGGCAGCAGGCCGCGCCTGACCGTGAGACTTTTTGTCAGTGAACTTATTATTTATAAGCTTGTGAAAATAGAGGGATGGTGTTAAAAAAACATGGCTTGATATAAATATTTCTGTTAAACATTCATTTTAAATCAGTTATATCCACCCATGGTGTCGCACAGAGGGAAACATTCAAAAACTGTGCCACTATCCCAATATTTATGGACCTCGCTACTATCTCTACACCACAGGGGGTAAATCCATAGGTGAGCTGGACACTTTGTATTACAATCACCTTCTTTTCACTTATTTTTCACAGGAGTACAACTAGCTTTCCCCCGAACTGTTGGGACTTTTCGTAAAATGAAAATGAAAACAGATTGGAACAATTTGCACATCATTTAAGCTCTCTCTATATAATTGAAAATGGTACAGAGACAAGATAGGAAATGCTGAAACTAAACTCTTATTGTTCTTATCCTCACTTTGAATATTGTTCTTATTTAAATTTCACAGATTCCAAATTTTTGGAAAATGGGATTTTAATTTGTTCTATCTGCTTGTTAACAGTTTCACTGAGAATATTATTGTTCCAGTTTGTGCCACAGTGGAGCACTGATATGTTCATCAGGGTTAATAAGTGCATTTAAACAGTGCTCAGTAAAAGGCACAGTTCATGCATGGCTTTAAAAGCTGATAAATAAATTGGCTCAAAGTGTGCACAGTGCCTGCAGGGAGCATGTGAAGCACAGTGTGTGTGTGTGTGTGTGTGTAGACAATCTTGTGTTTTCACATACAGAAAGCATCCGTGCCTAAACACACACTGAACATTGAGCGCACAAATCCATACATATTTATTAGAGGATCAGTTGAATATTTTATCAAGAGATGGTTCAAGGTACTATGGACTTGATAGAGGGCACGAGGTGAAATGAAGCAAAACAATAGCAACAATAGTTGCAAACAATAGTATAGGAAACAAACTGAAACATTAGCACATGTGTATTGTGCAAATGTGGTGCTGTGTCTTGAAGCTTATCAAACGCAGCTCTGAATTCTATTTTAGCCTGTGACGTTATCTTGATGGCAAACCCCTTATCTGCTATGTGCTGAGTTGCTATCTTTTGAGTGTCCTTGTATGTGCCTGTGCATCATCATGCACATATATGGGCATTAACATCGGTCTCCCGTGTGCATCCGCGAGAGAAACACAGCTTTGCATCTGTGTGGGTGTGTGTCGGTGCATGCCCCAGCCCTGCCTGAGGTTGTGTTTTCCTTCGCCCAGTGAACTGAGGAGTTTCTGCAACAAAAGCACGTTTACAGCTCTCCATCTCATTTACATTGTGCTGATGGGAATCTGCCGAACGACTGATTGTGTTTGGTGTTCTAGGTCAGCACACACAGATAAGTCTGTGTGCATCTAAGTGTTTCCCCTATGTGTGTGAGTGGCGCACGCGTGTCTTAAGGCCTGTCTCGCCGGCTGACTTTGCTGATTTTCCATCTCTTTGTCAGCCCTGACACTGTTAGCTTTTTACGCGCCATCTATATTTATTTGCACCTCATCAGAAAAATTACGTATAGAAACACTTTAAAACACAGTGTGTTGAGCATCACACACTATTATAGGCCTGTACATAATTATTGATTTGATCTCCTTATTAGAGTGAATTGTTGAAGCTGCTCAGAACGTGTTGTTGCCTGGGAGGGTGACTTCTTTTATGACCATTCTGGCAAATGAATAAACAGCAATGCATTAAATTAACACAAAATTAAATCACTAACATCCATACTGGCATAATCTTGTTAGAAGCATATAATCGCTGTAAGCAGTTCCATCTGGTAAGCTTTTGGATTTGATCTTACAATCATCATACAGTTAACTAAGCTGTAGTTGGCACAGTTTATGTTTTTGGCAAAATTAAGGTGAAAATGATTTTGTTTCTGCTATGATGACCCCTCGAAATCACCCCGTTGGACTCCTTTTTCTGTGTCTGTAGAGCACAATTTGAAGACTGTTGGCCTAATACCATGAAATGTTCAGGCAATAGCTTGAGTTTATCTGGGAACTGCTCCTAGCTGGAGATAAGATCAACATCACTTGTCCACAGATAAATTGCTCCTGTGATTGCACCCCTCTCTAAAATTCTGCGTTTTATCCCAGAGAACCATTTTTTTTTTTTTATAAAAGAAGAAGAAGAAGAAAAAAGATTTCATCTAAACATGAAGTTTTAATATTCCCAAAATAATTGAGAACACTGAAATTGCCGATGTTTGACATAGTCACCCCCCAGACAGAGGAGAGAATGGATGCTGTATCTGTTCATTCTGTTGTGATATGCACAAACTGCATTAAAAGTCAGCTCACTGCTTATTTCACTCCTGTCAATTTGATAAGACACCGAAACTGAATATGAGACTACTGCCGAGCTCCTTATCCACCAACCCTTTCTCGCCACTCGTTTGCCTGGACGATCTCATCTCTTGCCGGGCGAGGGAGTGACGATAACGGGAGTTGAAGCCTTTTGGCGATTCCATATCGCTGTATGGAACTATGCTATGGACTCCCCAGAAATAGCGTCACAAATATTATGAGCGGCGCCTGCGGCTTTAAATCTGCCCCAACTTCACTCCAGCCACCACACCGGGGGACTTAAGCAGCTACCTTACCGAGTCACACACACCGGGTAGGAAATTATTGGAGCGAGAGAGAGACACACACACAGAGAGCGAGAGAGAGCGAGAGAGAGAGAGAGAGAGAAGGGGCAGACGCACGGCGCTGGATTATTTGGGCAAAACGGCTGCAGCCACGGTGGATGTTACACGGGGAGACGAGTGACGGAGGGCTTGAATCTATTCAGACTGTGAGTTTTTCCCAACGACGGCGCCTGGCAGGACGCTGATATGGTGAGCGCGCCTCTCGTCATTTTGCCTGTAGTTGCTTTTTGTAGTTGTTGTTGTTGTTGTGCACAGCCGAGCCTTAACTTCTTGTCATTATGCGTTCCCTTTGCAAAGCGTCCATTCGCATCTTTTCGCTCGTGGTGTGTGCGCGTGTGGGTACATGCGTGCGCGTCCGTGCTCCGGCGTTAGACACGTATGACCGGCGATATAATGAGACTATTTTGACGGATCCGTCCTGTCCAGCATGAGCAGGTACTTGTTTTATGGGTGTTTTTGGGTGCTCTTGAATTCGCACCATTTGGGAAATCATTGTGATATTTCTGTTATATTTAGGACTTGGAGCTTGTCGTGGAGAGTCAATGGAGAGTTCGTGCTCGTCTTGATTTGTCCTGATCAATTGTATTAATTGTGATCGGGTTATTAGAGCCTGCCCTTTTCTGTGGGAGGCTAATCTCTCGTTGTGTTATTCCTATAGGGGCTTTACATGACCAGATGACTGTTGCCATTGATCTTTGTGCTCTCCATTTCATGTCACAGCCATATCAATATACACTTAATAGATTGTTAATCAGAATTGCATTTCTGTCTATTTTGTTGCGAGATGATCACAGTTCTTTTCGCTACAGGGCGGCCCATGAAAATGAGTTTTTTAATGCTGATTACAGATTAAGGAGGCTGTAAACCGCTTGGTTTCCACCGGGGTTGTTGGGTTTGGTGCTCCCCCTCTAAACATGCTCAGAGGTATTTTCCCATGACTGGACCGATGCCACCGGCACAGAGGAGGCTGGATGGACTGCTAATGGTGTAGACTCAAAGCAACAGGACTTGTTAATGGCTGTCAGTCACCTCAACCTGTATTGAGTTGGCTCTATGCGAATTTATGCAAAATTGCATGAACATTTTAGACTCTAGCAGGCTACAGTAGATTATAGAGGGCGAATTTCTGCCTGTGGATTTCATTGCCAGCCTGCATCCAGTCCATTGGACACATATAAGAGGTAATTTGAAACACAGCTAATCTTCCTGAAGCATGTCCAGGTTATCAAGTCTGCAATATGTTCTCACCTGTGAGAGATGTAATGACCGCATACAGTTTTGCTGCTATAATCCTGTATTTATGCCATAACTCAAAGACTCTAATGTGCTGTAATGTGCTGATGGCTGTGTGTCTGTGCTCCTGTGTATGCGTGTTTGACAGCAGTCAGCAGTCTTGCTCAAACACTGTCTATGGCAGCATTACAGACCTCACTAGCTTACAAATCAATCATGCAAGTACTTTTACAGCAATTAGGTTTGAGGACGTGAGAGAGAGAGGTGTGCATAGAGAAGGTGAGTAAGTAAGAGAGGTGCCTGCATGTGTTTGACTGATATCGCATATGCAGTTGTTTCTCTACCCCCACTATCTACATTTAGTATTGCTATGAACAAAAACTAAACTTGTTTTTTTTAAAACATTGCATCTAAGTTAAATTTACTTTCAAAGACCAGTTGTTCATTGCATTAACATGCTATGCAAAGAACCTGTAGAGGTTCCTAATGTGTATCTTAAAAGTGAAAGCTGAAACCAAATAATTCCCTTCCGAAACACCGATGAACACTGCGACGTCTATGATTAGCTGCCTGTTTGATTTTAATTGTTAAAAAGAGTAAGGAATACACGCCTACATGCGTCGCAAGTCCTGCTTTTGCTGCTCTCTGCAGACACTTTTTGGGCACATTAAGCAGTGACTGCTACCGCTTTTACGACCACAGGCTGCTACTTTCTGGTCAGAGGTGGCCTGTGACATGCCAGTCTGCAGATGAACAAGTTTACTCCAGCTGATCTTCTGCTGTTGTCCTGAACTGTGTGTGTGCACACATGTGGGCGCGTGTGCATGTGTACATGCGTGGCTCTGCAGCTGTTCCACCTTGCAGAGAGATTAAGTTTCACAAGATGTGATGGATGCCAGTGTCTGCAGAGCCAGCTGTGTGTGTGTGTGTGCGTGTGTTTCTGTGTGTGTCTTGCATGCTTGTCAGCACTTTTCTGTGTACACATATGCACTAAGCTGTGACATGATTGCCTATACATGCAGTAAATGTTGGGCCAGGTTAGCTGACATTAAGGTCAGGGATGTCATGAGTTGGGCTGGTAATTATAGTGGCTGTGCTATTGGTTCCCACACCCCAGCCTACACGGTCTAAACCAGGAAAACATGAGCAGGTCAACAGTGCCAGATTGCTGCCCGAGTCAAGCTGTTCTGCTGATATCAAAAGACAGAGTAGAGAAAAAAAAGTTATACAGAGGAAGACGATGGCAGGCTGGCCTTATTTTAAGGGAAAAAAAAAGGTTCTTGTTAAAAATATCTACCTAGATATTTTTTTTATATTTATTGCCTGGTGTGGTGGAAGAGGGAAAAAGTAAGCGTACCTACAATTATATTCCATTTCACTCGTGAACCTGTAAATGTTTTAGAAGAGGCTATTTTGAGAGACATGCTCGTGGTGAAAGGAAGCCGTAAGTCTAAAGGGATGAGCGGGGGGCACTTGCTTCAGCTACTGTTAGCCAGCATCCAGCTGTGCCGCTGCTTGCAACAGTGATAAGATGACGAGCCGAGAGGAGTGGAATAGGTGGACGAGCAGCTGAGACAAGTGGAAGAGGCACAGCGATGCTATTGATTTACTTTGCAGTTGGAGGGGACAGCTTCCAATCTATATCGGCTTTCCCTATCATCTGTCCATCGGTTCACCCCCCCCGTCTCAGCCTTCCCCTCTTTTTCTATGTCTGATATCTAGATTGCCCCCTGCTTTCACTTTCCCACACTCCTCCCAGCATCTGAGGCTAATCGATACTATACGTGTCATGTCTCTGTTTAATTGGTTTGTTCTCTGCTTGATCTGCTTGTTCATGTTACACCTAATTTTTGTCTTTTCATCGCCCCTTTTCTTTTCCTGTGCTCACTCATCCTTTGCTTTGCCTTGTTATTTTTGTGTTTATCCATCCATCATGCAATCACACCCACATACAGGCTGTGAATTGTTAATTAATAGCAAAGATGTCTTCACCTGTGGAGATGAGCATATGGCAAGATATTAAAAATTTAACTTAAGACTTTCCTAGCTTCATCTGTTCTCCACTCAGGTGGGCGTGTTCTTCATGTCTCTTCTTTTTGTGCTTCTGTAAAACTGATAAACAAAACTGTTTGGTTGTATCCCGTTTTTATTTGGATTTTTTTTTTAAATCAAAGCAAGCAAACAATTTTTTTTTCTGCTCATGGACATTTTTAGCAGTGCTCTGCTTATTATTCCATAACAGAGAAGCGCTGGCATCAGATTTCCATATTTATTACATGGATTGTGTTTTCCGTGTGTGTGTGCATGTGTGTGTATTTGTGTTGGAGTCTCCAGGAGGAAAGGGGTATGAGATATAGAGCGTATGGAATAAAGAAGAATAAAGAAAAATAAAGGAGCGATTCAGAGAGTGTGTGAAAGAGAGCGAAAGAGATTGTGTTTGGGGTTATCCCTTTACAGATCCCCTTCATGTACCAATCACAGGGAGACACCCTGAAGGAGCCAGGCAAAACCACAACAATTCTGTTTTCCAACCACACTTGCACACATCAAATCACACAAGCGCACAATCCGAGCCAAACATCCGCAGTTAAGACTTAAGTGTTTCCCAGTTTTTCTTGCGCACTCTTTTCAGGTTCACGTTTATTGTTTCTGTCTTCTTTTCCCTGCCCTCTACTTCACTTATTGTCTCCTCCATGTGTGTGTAGGTAGGTGTGTGTGTGTGTTGTCGTGCTCTTTCTTCATCTTCTATCCCCGTGGCGCGCATGATGGTTTAACATAGCAAACTGGTGCCAGACCACAAAGCTTTATTTTCTCTTTACAGTTCTTTCTCTTTTTTGGCTCTCTCTTTATCTGTCTCTCCCCTGCTTCCCTTCCCTCCCCTGCTTACTACTGTACAGTTTAATCTGCAGTGGGGGCTTAGTGGCACGGCTGCAGGACTTCCACATCACATCTTTTTTTACTGCCAGAGAATCTGCTTCTGTTTGCAGCCATTTTTTTTTCCTACTGCCCTCTTTGCCTTAGGTCCTCTAAAGCTATGAATTTATTTCATCATTTATTCATTTTTACATTTCCTCAGAAATTGTCTTCACAGCAGCGGCCGAGTGACACCCGTTTGAATTAAAATATTATTCTATCTTTAGCCGCTGTTTAGTTGACACAGCGGTAAAACTCAGGTGATGTCTGTGAAATCACTGTCATGAGTTTAATTTTTGCACCGCATATAGATGCAAGGACAGGGCTTCCAACCACTGCTTGATCCACTTTTGAATATTTAACTTTGATGATTGTTTTCCATCTAAACATTTGTTCTTCCTTTTTTCTTCTTCTTTGGCAATCATCCATTACTACTGTGGTATTTTCCCTGAGATTACTTGTCATTCAGACAGTGTTGGCACCTCTCTGTCTTGAAATTTATCCACTGATTGTAAATAAAAGATGGGCACGGCCCTGAGTCTGAAAAGTGAAGCCAGTGGCCAGTGAAGCCAGTGGTGCAAACTAAAAACTAAAGTTGGGCAAACTCTGGCATGACTATCATTGGTACTGACAAATTACCAGCACATTAGTATACAGTGTCGTGTCATGTTTAAATAGAAATGTTTAAGTCAAGATTTCGAGATGGCACAAACCAATTTGTGAGGTGACAGTAGCTATGTCCATTTTACATTTTGTGCAAGTCACACCCTTTTTTTCTCATTTTTTCGCCTTGCAAGCAGATGGTTCCTATCGTATGTTTTTAATGTCATCCCAATACACATTAGTGTTGTTTTATATAAATCTAAAATAGAGCAGCAAAATACACACTGAACACGAACATCTCACAGATGACTATTCCATTCTACAGTGAGTAATTATCCAGGTCATTACATATATGAAGACGGAGTCTTTGCTCTGTCCTCTGGAGCCTGTTGTTCTAGCCACAATGACAGGGTTTCAGTACTTCACCTACTTTTACAACCTCTCCATTCTCAAACAAAAGGCCAAACCGCGACTAGAAACCTAAAAATTGGCTTCCACCAATCACCCACAGCTCATTAATTCTATTAGTTTCTCTTAGCTCCTAATTCTTCTGCCTGTCCAGGATTAGCCTTCACCACTGCTTGTCTGTCGATTTATAATTAATGGTTTTAATTGTCTTCGTTGTTTGTTTTTTGCCAATTGAATCAGAATAGGTCTTTTGAGTTGAGCTTTTTCTTTTGTTCTCATGATCATTCTTCATCCTGTTGTCTTTCATTTTCTCTCGGCTTCTCTCTGGGGGGGCTGAAAGTCCAACACAAATCCTATTTCTTGTTGTTCATGTTCAGGAATTACGTTCAGCCGTGCTATTTCCCTCAGACTCCCTAAGGCACCTGGGATTAAATGATGCGTGATATGTGATGTGTGTGTGTGCATATGCAGTTTTTGTCAGCCTTTACTGTTAGTTTTGCTTGTATAGGGGTTTTCTGTGTGTAACGGCCAGAGTAAATACTCACCTTTGGTGTTCTAAATGATTCGGAGTTTGAAGGATGTGGATTCAATGAGTGTGTGGGAGCATGTGTAAGTCTGGGTGTAGCCATTCCTGTAAACTAGTATTCCTGTGTGTGTGTGTGTGTGTGTGCATGTCTCTTTACATGCACCATTTAAATTACGCGGCATTTTTTGTCCTTAGAAGACCTTAGATACCAGAGAGCAAATGTTGCAGGCATGACCTAAGATTTTGCCATATGATGGACATAGTTACAGTACGTGTTTCATTTTTTACTATGTATATTATAGACATTGACATCACCCATTTTTTTAATATTTGGATTAAAGAAACCAAGAAGTGGCCATATGTGGTGTGGTAAGTTGTCAGGTAACGCCAACTAGCTTGGTTAGCAAAGTGCATCCATATACTGAGACTAAAACTATTTTTATTCTATGCTGTGAAAATTGACATTCCTACTTTAAATTTTATAAAGTGAGTTGATCGGCATAGAGTCCTATGCCGATCAACTCACTTTATGGACCTGCCTCTAGTAGCCACCTGAGGAACTGCAGTTTTTTGCACTTCCAAGTCAGTTCTCAGCTTCAGTGGTTAACACTTGCAAAAATTTGAATGACAGAGCATATGTACAAATCTTCTTCAAAATGTAGTGTGTACTGGATAACATAAAGTTATGGGTGTCATACCGTAAATATATATAGCAGCTATAACACTAATATCAATATCAATATTAGGACATGCTATCTCTAAATAGATACTAGCTCAAAACTGAACCAACAGAAAATCTTTGCATACTGTGCTCATCATTCTTCATATCAACATGTGCTATGAAATCATTGCCTTTCCTCTCTAATGTATCCCAAACCACCTACTCAGCAATCCCCAACTACTCCATTCCTGGATGCCCTTTAGACACAGGAAGTGCCTTAGCAGGTTTCTCAATATCTCGATATTAAATTAGACTGGTCATTTAATACATCCCTTGGTGTACAGATTGGCATCATTTTCCCTGTGCATACTCTGAATCTCCCGGCCAAAGCAAAGAGACACCTAACTTACTGCGGCCTTTCATAAAAAGCTCCTGTAATAGGTTTATTGAAAATAACAAGGTTGTCTTCTAGAGTTACAGACGGGGCTCTGCCGCTGTCTCGGCTTGAACATCAATAAACTGTGGAGGATTTTTTTTTTCAATGGAGTCGGGTTTTTTTAGGCGCTTTTCGACTGCTTACCAAGGTATCGGGCCTAATGCTGAGAAATGTGAATGTCCTGAGACATTGATAACAGGAATTACAAACAGATTGTTCATAAGAAGGCATGAAACAAACCATAGAACAAAGTTGAATGGGGAAGGAGTTGTATTCACATTTTTTTCTTAATCCTTTGTGTCTAAGAAGCTATGAAACATACCTCTCTACATAAATACCATCTACTTGTGTTGATACTCAAACTTTCAAAGCATTGAATAAGATATTTTTTATATATCTGTAAGCAGCTGCTGATCATCACATAAGTTAATTGCATAAACTGGTCTTCAGTTGTTTCAGCAATCTGTTTTTTTGTTGTTGTTTTTTAAAGCAACACAGGGACACTCGAGTCAGGTTCAGAAATCAGTCATGTCACAGATTGATCCCCTTCCTCCTGCACAGCTCTGTCACCGCCTGCGACTGTCTGTGCTCCCCAGTGGGTGTGTGCATGTCCAAGTGTGCACAAGTCTCTGTGTCGGCATCTGTGTTGTCTCCCTTTTCACAGAAAGGCAGACATAATAGGCCAGTGTAAAAACTATGGCACAAAAGCACACGCAAATTTATATGCGTATGGAGTTAAAGGCACTAAAATGCTGGATTATAACATAATCTGACATTTCTTGGCTGATATGCTGATTCACCGATTAGAAACCAGTCTGCCATGCCAGGGGTGTGAGTGTGCGTGTGTGTGTAAAAACAGAGACATAATAACAGATAATGTGTGCGTTTTTTGTAGGTGAGCTTTTTTGGCTAGAGAATATGAAAGAGAGAAGAAAATTGCAAAACTACATCCCTCTTTGATTAGAATTAGAAACCTCTGTATTTTCATCAACTCACGCGGGCAAAACGCACTCTGTCATTCTCACACAAGCGAGCGAGCTATGATAAGCTTGCTTACCCCAAATGGGCTTCCCCGCCTATGCGCACACAACTCCATCTGCACAAGCAGCATACATTAAGCTTGCTCAAATTGGCTGCCCAGCACAGACACACACACACACTGCATCACAGAGATATATTCTTTTCTCTCTTTTTTGTTTTTTTTCTTGTTTTTCTGTGGTGACGTGTGCTCATTTTAAGCAGCCTAGCTATGCCGTTCTACTCTCCTCACAGACAATTTAGCTGCCTCTCTGCTGCCCTGGGTGGCAGCCAGTAAAATGGTGGCGCTCATTGTGGAAGGCTGCTGGCTGCTATTGATTTGGCCCAGCAGGTCTCTGAGGATACACACTGTTGCCCTGCCGGCTAGGCCCAGGGAAGGGACTGTAGTGTTTGTACGTCTGTGTGTGTGTGTGTGTGTGTGTGTGTGTGTCAGATATAAAGGGAGAAGGGATTTTCAAGTGTACATTGGTGCAGTTTGTGACGACAACTCCCCTAAATCCCCGTCTGAAGCAATGCTGCAGTAACTATATGCTCTGGACTGTTTAAACCCCTTTGGGAAACTATAGGAAAGTCCAAAGTGATCAATTAGCTGGAATATTTTTGAGGTGATTTCTTGTGTTTACTCGGGGAGCAGAAAAGTGCTGCTTTCTGCAATATTTCACTGTCATCTCACCTCCCTTTTCCTCACTTTCTTCCACCACTTCAGCTCCTTATACAAGCTTTGAAAAACAAACAAAGGGAAGCTGGCTTCAGACTATAAATAATGCAGAGACAGAGATTGGGGTCAAATGCTTTGGATTCCACAACACATATCGCTGAATGGAAGCTTATGCACATACATGCACACATTTCGCATATCACATAACGCATTGTGTTTTTCTTTTTTAAGGGCAAAATTTCTTCCCCAGTGATCAGTCAGTGTAGTAATTAAGTGCACTTGCACAGTGTCACATATGCAGCAGAGCACTAGCTGACCCTCTCACACACAGTTACTACTGTATAGGTGCAGAAGCTGTTTACTGCCATGATGTCCCTCGATGGCAAAGCGTGACAAACGAGTCTGTTCAGAACACATTTAGGTCTCGTTGCATCCTATCCCCCCTCCACCCGTACCTCTCCTTTTCATAACTTCGACAAGGGCAACTCAGCCATCCTCTCCATCCACAGCTCCTATCCATCAGCACGCTGCCATAATCTGCCGCTGCCCCATGATAAATTGCTTTTCACGTGCTGATGTATGAGCCTATCAGCCTTTGAGGAAATGACAGATTAGATCATTATGCCCCTTTATGATTATATGAGCGTTGTTGTGTTTTTTCTATACATTGGTGTTTATCCAGCGCAAGTTAGCGTTGTGTTATATGAGATTCATTTTTTCACTGTAGCGTTTTCAAGGAGGGTGAAGAGAAGGAGATGAGATGAGCTAGGTGTTTATTAAGGTGGACTGTAGTGGAAGACGCCAGTGCACATGAAACAGGATTTCTTCTAAAGAAAAGCCTTTCAAGGAAAACACCTTTTGTAAAGACTTACAGTTTATGCTCTGTGTGTGCACTCAAAATTTCACAACCAATCTACTGGCAGTAGAGAAATTTGGTATCGGTGACTATTTTAAAAATGAATTCCCTCAGAAATCAGTGCAGAATGCTGGTTGTTCTAGATGGAAGCTCTTCCTCTTAAGAATCTTAAGGACAAAATTCATTTTATAATGGAAACAAAAGATTTTGTAATAAACCTTGATTATGTTGTCAGTCCGATGCAACATTGTCTATGTTTGGGAAACTTCTGTTTTCCAAATATACACAGTGAAACCTCTGAATGTATTGGATGTGCATAGTTTATAACCACATTGTGAAAAGAGCAATATGTGATTAAATATTTCTTATATTTATACCTGCTTTGTGGTCATGTGGAACCAAAGTGTACAAATGTAATGGACATCTGCAACAGTCTAGCAATATTTTGTCATATATACCATGTACTGCTTACTCCTCATTTAAAGTGTGTGTGCATCTAATACTGCAAAAATCTAAGATTGTAAAAGTTTATGTTCTATATTTCTATATAAACATAAGCTATCATTCCAGTTTAGAAATGACTTCGACAAGGGCTTACAGTCATTTAAATATTTAATATATATTAAATATCTTTGGTGCTGAAGGTTCTACAGCATCTTCTGACTACAACTTTATATAATCATCCATCAGACAGCTCGTTCCCTTAACTTATGGTATAGCATTCAGCAGCATATATATATATTTTTTTTCAGCCAGCTCTAGCCCTGAAAACTAGTGCTAGCAATAAAAAAAAAAAAGCACCTCTCAAATTCATCACTTTAACAATATGCCCCATAAGCTACGTTTTACGTAAACCAACCCTACAATTAATTACCAAGTGATGCGTGTCTCCAGCAATCACAAGCAAAGAAAGTCTTGCTTTACCTCCTGTAGAAACAGTTTATACATCAGAGTGTATTTACTGTACATGTGCACTCTGTGAGTGTTCGTTTCATTCAGCCAAATGCTTTCTCCCTGACCCCTGACTTCTGAATCCTCTCCAGTTGTATGTCATTCAATGGCTCATAGAAACTAAGACATGCTTTGACAGACAGCAGGCTTTTCACATTCATCTTTCCCTAGCATGTGGACGTGTTAGGGTCCATTTAACAAACATGAAGCTGCAAGACTGCAACATGCAAGATTTTGCATCGCTGCCTTCATCGCTATCACCAAACAACCAAGATTATTGCTGCGTTAGTGCCTGTGAGAAAGCACTACAGGTCACATATCTGTGCACCTTCAGTATTCTCTTCATGGTCCGTGGTCTCCTCTGCTCTAAGACAACCTCTGCACTGCTGTCACTAGCCGTTATAAAGTGTACACCCCACCGTACAGGTCTTTTCCCCTCACAGGCCAACACTCACACACACATAAACACACAGAAGGAAGCACATGCATATATTCTCCATATTTTATACATGCACAGCGTCACACATCATGCATCCTTGCTCTTGTTTGAGCTCACAAATTGCACTTTTTAGCCACTCTCACATACAAGCAGTAGTATCTTATTCTTTTTTCAGCTGCTCCATTTAGGAGCCACTACAGCAGCTCATCTCCAGGATCCTCCTCTGTCACACCAATCCTCTTCATGTCCTTTTTTAAATTTTTGCCCCCAAAACGATTAATAAAAATACCTAAGTACACTTTTTCTAGATGAATGCATAGTTTTAAGGAACTTTACTTTAGCATTTTTACATATGCTACATCATACTCAATTTATTTTAGTGATGCTGCTCGTTTTATGGGTGCAGATTTCCTTCTTTGTGGAACAACTGTCAGTCTGTATCTAAAAGGTGAAGTTAATTAATACACTCAAGCACTTTATTGCTGCTCACTATGACTCCCATGAAAAGCTAGTTTATCACTAAGGCTGAAAACAACAGTAAACAGTTTAGCTGTCTCTGAAGAAAGATAGCAAAATCTAGCTAACAGCACCCTTAAAGCCATTCTTTGTTCCTCCCCTCCATCCAGTCGTATTGCTAAGCTAACTGGCCGCTGCTTCTGATTTAATGGTCAGATACGAAGGCGGTTTCAATCTTCTCACCCATATGTCCACCAGAAAGCAAACAAGCAAATATCCTAGTTCTTTTAGGAAAGTCTCTGACTTCCCTCTCTCCCTCCCGTCGCTCTCTCTAAAACAAAATATTCTTCTCGTTCTCTAGAAAGTCTCAACAAGTTTGCATAAACATGCATCACTGATAGATCTGGGACACACAATTCATATTTTGAAGTCATGGCGCAATAAGATCCTTATCTGTTTAACACTCCACTGTATTCATCTTACTCTAGGAACTCAAACAAGCAAGCCTGCTGTTATATAAAACGCTGGATCCAGTTGAGACAAATGGAGCACTGATACTAACAAGCAGAACTTTTTAAGGGTTGGTTGGGAAATCATGTTAATCTCTCTGCCTTTTGCATGTCTTGCTTTTCAAACCACACACACACACACTGTAGGTCCAAACTTCCTTTCTTGGTGACATCATTGTGTTGCGGTGCCCCCAGCGGCAGCAAACCCAACGAAGGGCGGAGGTGCTGTGATGTCTGATTTGATTCACCCTGACAACCAAGGACCATTTGGGAACCCTGTAACCACGGCAACTCCCATCACAACATTCAGGGTGGTTGGTCGACAGGGCCAGTCAGGGTTCCTTGCATCCATTTTTAATGGCCAATGTGCTTAGTTGCTCTTCCCGGGCCTGTCTCCCCGCGGTCCCATCTCCAAGAAGGAGAGGCAGCCGCACTTGGTGGAAAAAGCCCCCATTACATATTTATTGTCCCCACTCTTAATTATTGAGCCAAAGGATATATAGCCTGGCTCTCTTTTTCTCTCTCTCTCTCTCTCTCTCTCTCTCTCTCCCTCTCTCTCTCTCTCTCCAGTCTTTCTTTTTAACTCGTAGCGATCAGATCTTCTTTCTCCTGTTTTTTTTTTTTCTCTCCCCT
>VUQR01019528.1:42146-52459 GCA_015108515.1 Hemichromis elongatus
GACATTTATTTATTTTTTTCTTGTATCTGTTTTTCGAGCTGTTAATATTTGCTCTCCTTTCTGCCTCCTCTACGTCCCTTCTCTCTCTCTCTCTCTCTCTCTCTCTCTCTCTCTCTCTCTCTCTCTCTCCAGTCTTTCTTTTTAACTCGTAGCGATCAGATCTTCTTTCTCCTGTTTTTTTTTTTGCTCTCCCATCTCTCCATTTGTCAGACCTCTGTCCTTTCAAACTATGTAACTTCATATCCATATAAAGTAACCACCAATGGAAAATATGAGGTTTTGTGTAAACTGTAGTCTCAGCAGCTTGTGTTGTGGAAAGTTACCCAGCATGTTTGAATTTTCCTGCAGAAAACCATTGGAATTGGCACATGTGACAAGTGTGTGATGTTGCATGTGTCACAGCTCGAAGCAAGACTTCTTCTTATTTCTCAGCTTAAACAGGACACCTCGTTATGCAATTTTGCATGTGTACAAACTTGATCTTTCTGCGCTTCTTTACCTTCTTTAAATTGGCAGCAGCATATGCCAGACATAATCAAGATTCTGGCACATGTTTCCTTCCTAATTATAATAGTTATGGTTGATTATATAGTTGGAAAGAATCCTTCAGTGTGCTTCCACGTGCTAAAAGAAACAACTATTTAACAATCCATGCATGTTGTTCACATCGTTGCGTTTCTCCACATGTTTTTTTGAGTCATACCCATGTGCTCCCACAACTCTGCTGGCCAAAATCAATCTGAGGAAAAAAGCTTTGGTAACCCCATCCTTCTCGTTCAGACATTGTAACATGACATTGGAGAAGATTGATCTAGAAATGTATTTTTGGACTCTCTTTGACCTTGAGGGTAGTTACTCTTTACGACTTTTTAAAATCCCCTTTGTCTTTGTTTCATTGTTGATAGGAATACTTTTGTGTGTGTGTGTGTGTTTTTCCAGTAATCATTAGGTTTCAGCCTTCTTCAAAGTTTCCTTGAGCTTGTGTGGATGAATAGTTGAAAAGGAGAGATTAGGATTTGATTTAATTTGGCCACTTTGCATGAAATCACCCACAGGGAAGCGTGGAAAAAGCGTGACTTTTTTTACATTCAAATAGAGCTCGCTTTTATCTAGTCAGCAGTCACTCCTGCTCATTGACGAAGAAAGTGGTTTTCTCGCACAATAGGAAGGCCAGCTCTTGACTTGTGGTGCACCGTGGAATTCAGTGAATGTGTGAAGTAGAGTTTATGAGCTGCTGCGTGGTTCCTCTGCCGCCTCCTCCTCGTCCTCCTCCTCAGTGTCAAAAGAAAACAGGAGGTTCGTTCAGTTGTTGAGCACCACTGGACATGTGAGTGGCTGTTTCTGTGAATGGTTGCATGTTTGAGACAACAGGTACTGTAAGTGCATTCAGTGGAGTCTCGGGGGAAGTGAGCAGAATGCAAAGGACTGCACTGAGTGAGCTCTCGGGCTGATGAACCTATTGAGCACCCAGGTTAGATAGTATATAAAAGAAGAGGATTTGGGAGATAGGTTATAGCTGTGAATAAAAGGACCAGTTACAGAAGGGTTAGCCCGCTTCTGGAGGAAATCCATATTTTATTTGACATGAGAGCTGTTCAAAGGGCTGTAAATTATTACTGCCATATTCCTGCTTTTGGAGGTCACCCTGGCAGCTAGATAGGTGTGTGTGTGTGTGTGTGTGTGTGTGTGGATGTGGATGTGGATGTGTGCCTGTGTTAGCACTCATGTTCCCCCGGATGTGTATCCAGCTCTGCTAGACATGTGTAGCATGTCACAGGGCTGCAGCAGCAGTCACACCATAACTATACTGCAGGCCCATCGATCCATAGATCTATCCTCCCTCCATCCATCCATATACTCAAACACATTACAGAGATGACTGCCTCTGATGTGACACTTTACCTCCAGCAATAAAGGCTTTCCACTGTACAGTGAATGCTGCCCGAGGAAGGTATCGTTGCCAAAATGAGCACACTTGGAAGCACAAGAATATGAAAAATACGGCAAAACTAAATTTTGAGGTACCGTACACAAGTGCTGTTTTGACTGTTTCTAAGTCTCATTGCGGATCTATCAGTGTCTTGTTTACAAGATACTGGAAAATGAGAAGTGGTGTAATTCAGAAATGGTGTGCAGAGTGTGTCCCGTCCCAGCAAACTACATTGCTGGGAAGGTGCCAGTTCTTTCAGTTGACTAATGAGTTAGTTGGCTTATAGTCACTGCTCTAATGTTAATTTTAAATCACAAGATTTTTTTTTACAGCTCCTGCTGTGCTTTTTTGTAATGACATTTAATGAAAACAGGATACGTGTAAAACATGCCTGAAAATGTTTCCACTGTGGTTAAAATAAGGCATCTGAGCTCCAGTTACACGGACATAAAATTACCACACCGAAGTAACCGCAGTGCTGTACTTTCTCTGTCTCCTTCCAGCTCTTGGTTTGTGTGCCACTGAAATCCCTCTCTTTAACCTTCGTGGCCCTCAGCTGGTGCTCATCTCTCATCTTCTTCCCAGTTCCTCCCTCCATCCCTCCCTGCTGCTATCTTTACAGCCCTCTTACTAATGCACCGCTCAATTAGCCTTCGATGAGGCTTCCACTAAAGGCTGGATAAATAGGTAATTACATGTTGTCATCCCCCCACCTCTTGCTAATCCACTCAACTTCACTCCACTCCTCTCTGTCTACTTCTCTTTCCCTCTTGCTCTCTCAATATCATGGGTGGCTGCCAGGGATGGTCCAATAGAAACTCAAGAGTGGGTCTGTTAGTCACAGCTGGCTTAACCCGTCGACTGGCTATATTCAGCAGTCTGCTTAGTGCACAGTTTTCCCCTTTTCTTTCTCCCTCCCTCTTATTTGGTCAAATGTATAATCATAATGGGAAAACTGGAACCACCTACTGGCTAAATGATGACAAAATCTTGCCTGTTAACAGACTGTATGCAGTCCGGGGTATTTTTGTCTGTCAGAAAGAGGTGACATAAATGGTCAGTGGTGGAGAGCAATAGTTGCACTTTTTGTGAGACTGACATTCAGAAAAGCACTCGCTTTGGCTCAGCACTCTAACGGCTATTAAAGCAATCAAACTGCCTGCCTGAAGGCAACAGTCCACAGGCAGTCGGTGAAGCTAGCAGGATGTATTATTGTGCCGAGGCCAAAAAAATAAAAAAATAGAAACAGACTATTCATCAGCTTCAAAGCTACTGAAATAAATAATTGCAACCATGTTGTCTTTGAGTTGGCATCTGTTACATCAGTGATAACAGTGTTTACCATAACACATAAATGGCTATTAAACAGTATTGAGCCAGTCAAGCTCACAAATTTTTCCATTCTCGAGGTCTGCCCGCTATTCAGCAATGTCGCAGCAATATGGATTTTCATCTTTCATGTGTTAAGAACAGACTGCTTTCACGCAAGGAGCTGCTGAAAAGGGCCAGGCTTCCTTTTGGGAGAACCAACTCAAAAGCTTTTATTCTAACATCAAGGAAACAGAACAGAGGAAAAAGGAAAAAAGGGTAATGTCTGCAAATTAAAATAAAAATGTGTTCTGAAATGAAATAGAAGCCGGTCGGCCAATCTGAAATAAGTACTCTTTGCCTCTTTGAGTATGAAATTTGCTCTTATTTTTATTCAAGAGAATCCAAAATCCCCTCTTGCCCACCTGATAAGAGACTTGATTGACATTGCAGTCCTCCTTAAGAGAGGTAAGATGTTGGTGAGACCAACTTACAAAGGCAAAAAAAAAAAAAAGATAGTTTGCTTGAGAGTTTGGGATTGGATGAAAGTTAGGGGTGGTGAAAGGAGAGAAAAAAGACGAAAAGGGGAGGCAGAGAGAGAAGCAGTCAGGCTGAAGAAAGATATAAAGGGAGGCAGAAAGAAAGGATAAGAGGCATGTGGGGAGGGGAGGAGGACAGAGTGTTTGGTGAACCGGGGGGAAGTGATAAGTTGAGTACAGCCAGATAGCCTAAACCCTCATCTCAATCAATCACATTTTCTCTTCCTCCCCTCTCAGTTTGTCTTATTGATTTCTTGTTGCTGCCAGTGTCCTGAAAGCCAGCTCAAATGACTTTTCTGAGTTTTGGGGGGCTCCATTTCCCAGCGAAAACTGGCATTTGTTCTCATAGCTATATATAGCTATATGTGCAGCAGCTCACTGTTCCACATTGTACTCATATGAAAGTGCTTGACGTGTATTATGGTGTGAACTGAGGAAATTGGAGCGTCTCTTTTTATCCTTAAGAGAAAGTACATCATAATGTCACATTTGTCCACATTTTGAAAATCTGGAGTTTAATGTCACAAATATATATGTGATTTCAGTTCATCATCTAAAATCTATTGCTCTTCACTTCTCCGTCATTATACCCGGTGAAGTCAACACGTCACGCAGCACTCAAGTTTCAAGTGTATTGCTCAGATTTGGATTTATAGGGTTAAAAACATTGATGAAGAGGTGCAGCATCTTAAAGTTTTTTGGTTAAAAACTGCGACCAAGTTCACAATTAATGTGGTTTTTGATCCATCATGCAAGGCTAATGTAGCACAATTGGCCTTAATTTTTTGATAAAATGTAATCGGTAATGAAAAAAAATATATATATATATAATTATATATATAATTTTATATATATATATATATATATATATAGATATATAACAATTTGAATCTGTGGGATATGCAGCCTATGTATACAGTTTATGTGCGCCCACTCGATACCACCGTCTGAGTCACTTTTGAAAAGGCCAGTGAGGTGGCTCGGCAGAGCACTTTCTCCCTGTCTCTTGTCTTGTGTTTTTCATACACTGACAAATAATAACACACGAGCATATGATGTATCTACCTGCATGCAGCAACTTGCTCTCGAACGCTCAAAGGTGGGTGAGTTATCCTCTGCAGAGGCAATTAAAATGTGCCAGCGCAACGTTAAGTTTTGCGCCTTTAAAGATCATAATTTCTCTTAAAAAATGCTCAGGGCTTAGTTCTGGAGTCTGTTTGAGTTTGTTTGTGTACACTTGGGAAGATGACGGATAACTGGTAATCAGCATGTGAATGAGTTTATGTGCACGCACATGCTCAGTAGTCATATACATCAAACAAACACTCTCCCTTTAAGACATATCCAGCTGCGTTTTCTTTGTTGTGCTCGGAGACAGTTTGACAATTTGCTCTTTTTTTTTTCCTTTTTCTTATTTTATACTGCTTGTTTTCTATCCGCTATGTCACTGAGTGCTTTCAGATCCTCTGTTAGTGACAAGGCAGCATCTTCAACTTTGCCGTTAAGCGATGGTATTAGTTTAAGGAGCTGTTAAATAATCAAACGACGTGATGCCGTCAAAACCACCTACACTGAGATGGAGGAAAGGCTGAGAATTGAAGTCCTTTGGGAATTAAGTTAGTCATCATTAGAAGAAAAAAAAAAAGCTAGTTTTGCCATGCGAGTGCTTTCAAGGGACCACGAGTTGCCAGGTGTTACCGTGGTTACCAAATGATCTTATACAGCGCATTTGTAAGATCACTTTCTTGATAAAATAACAGCTCCAGAGATGGGCTGACAGCTTTCACTCCAGAGTTCTTATGAGCTGACCCATAAAACTTACTTCATGTGTGAAATCAGCCTGAGATATTTAAAATACGGTCTTTGAGAAAACTCGAGCTCGCTGCTGAGGAGTGCAACCAAAACCTTGTTGTTGCCACTGAGCTTATCTTGTGTTTTTTTTCTCGTGCGGCGCTATGATGCAACAAACACAAATTGTCTCTTCATTGACATTTCTGTCAGTCTGCCACCATTTCAACAGGGCAAATAGAATAAGTTAATTAGTATGTCTAATTGCATTTGGTGGCTCAGCTTTTGGAATATCAAATCAAATTAGGATTCTCAGTGTTCTCTTCCGTGGCACACGGTTTGCCTTAAGCTATGCTTTTTAGGATCTGTCTTTTGTCTTTGTCTCTATCTTTCTCAACATCCCTTCCAGCTGTACTAGGCTCTCGCTTTGTAGTCTCCCCTCCTCTCTCTCATCATCCACCCACACTTTCTTTTCCTTTCTTTCCATTTTTGGATCACATTTTCACTTTCTTTTAATTTTTTTTTTCATTTCACTTGAACTTCCTCAGCTCTCAACTTTTGATCTCTTAATGAATTGCTTCTGTTATAAATTGACTCTGTAACAACTGGAAGAATGCAATAGATTAGAATAGCACTTAAATGAATTTAACCTGTTTTTTTCTAATATTATTATTATTATCATTATCATTATTATTATTATTATTATTATTATTATTACTGAAATAAGGCTGTGGATAGATTTTCTAATCCTGTTCACTCTTCTACGTCTGTCTGTCCCAAACTTAGAAGCATAAGCCAGTCTGCCACTCTTCAGTTAGTCTTTGTTCTGTCAGGAGCTATTCCGGCGATAAGTGTAACAGATAGCTGCAGGCCCAGGCAGACAGACAGTGTATAATTGAGTGATAGGGACTAATGTAAGTGAATGGCTTAGGGCCGACTGTGATCTACAGCAGTAGCAGAAGCTCGGGCATATAGGGAGGCTTTCTGTTAGGCCGTCAGTAATACTGGCAACAGCAGCCACCAGATGACAATCTGGTGACTACCTGGCTGTGTGCGTGTGTGTGCTTGTGTGTGTGTGTACGTTTGTATTTTGGGCTCAGGTTATCTTCCTTTTGTCTTTTTTCCATTACGGGTTCCTTTCTTGTCTGTTTACCGCTCCACTTTTATTTCTCCTCTCTCCACACACCTTTCCTCATATCCTTTTATTTATCACTAGCTCCATCACTGCCACCCCTTAAACCACCCCGAGTTAGCTCTTTAATTAACGTGACATGCTGTGAAGTGAGTTACTAAATAATGCAGGCTTTTCCAGTGACAGTGAATAAGCTGCAGTGATTAGTGGGCATATACAGCACACACACACACACACACACACACACACACACACACACAAACACATAAAAACAATCCATCTTTACCAATATTGAATTTTCTGCAAATTAGACTTAATTACACAAATGTGCATATGAATGCTCTGTCAAGACTGCTCTGTCTGTTATGAGTATGCATTTAGAATCACAATAGCAGTCCCCCTGTAGTTAGTACAATAATTAGAGTTTGTGTAAATGAGAGCAATTTTTACTGCTAATAACAAAATAACATGCGAATTAAAATTAATTAGTAAGAACACAAAAAAAACTTATTTTTCTTTTGGGTAGACGCTCAATAAACACAATAAGTATTGTGCCCGTCCATACTGTACTATAGTAGTGTAAATCAGTGCAGGACTTAATTTGTGCAGGGAGAGATCTAGGTTATCCCAAAGCAATTGTTTCAAAGCAAACCAAGTGGAAAATCCAGCGAGGGTTTTAGTTGTTTGCTGCCTTAGCTGCAGGGATGCAAAGAGCTCTGGGTTCCAGTGTTCTTCCACCCCACCCCCCCCTTGTCTTTTTTTAATCAGATGGCTTGTTCACGAGTGGAGGGGATTAAGACTGCTGCTGCCGTTGCTGATGAATCTGTCCAGTTTTGGAAGGCACACAAAAACATGCACATACCCTCTCAGTCACACAGCTACAGGCATGCACGAATACATATGTAGATGCACACACAGAAACACTTCGGTTACAGGTACCTGCAGTCAGAATTAGCCAACACAGGAGTTAATGTACAGCAGCATGAGCATGAACCCGCACATATGCTCGCATGTACAGTACAGCGCCTAGTCGCATCCCTCTCCTGCCTCTGCTCACTTTCAGTGTCTCTCATTCAACACCGTCAGCTTCTGGACAGCAGCAGTGATCTGCCATGTCTCATTGTGTCATGTGATTTGAGCTGTGAGATTTCTGACACACAGACTGACGCCTGTCTCTTCTAATGCCAAGCACTCACACCAGGCGCTGCAGATGGCACAAAGACAGACAGACAGACAGTTAGAGGGACAGAGAGTTAGGAATAATACAAAAAAATTGACTGATAGAAAGGAGAAAGAATGATGCAAGGGAGAGAGTAATAGCAAATGACAGGAAAAGGGAAGGAACATAAGTTAAAGAGAGAGGATGTGAGGAAGTGACGAGGGAACGCTTCGGAGACTGAAGACATTAAAAGCAGGAGAGGACCTGACAGGGTGTAAGGAAGGAAGGAGGCTTAAGATGAAGGGATAGAGACATTGAGCTGTATGTTGATCCAACAGTGTGTGCAATGTAGCCAGCAGATAACACAAGTCAGTCTCCTCCCACTTTAATCTGCCCACCATCCATCAATCCCTGGCTCTATCCTTCCACCCTTCCATCTTAAAGCCAGTCATTTCTTTTTTATCAATCTGAAATCATGACGATATGACGCACATTTGGGAGAAATCCATTACGAAGTACTTTGTAGTACTTTGTAGATTATATAGTGGGCAAAAAAATAAAGAAGGAAAAACTCAGACTATTGCTTGCTTGGGAGATTAAAAAAAAAACATAACTGAACTTAAGAAGTCGCTGATTTTTTAATGCCAAATGTTTGCCATTAGTTAAAATTCATCAGCTATTAAGTCAACCCCCCCCACCCCTCTCTCTCTCTCTCTCTCTCTCACAAGTGTGCACACATCAAAACACACCTCTGGCAATGAGTGTATGGTCCTAATGAAGC
Organism: Hemichromis elongatus; assembly: GCA_015108515.1. Classification (NCBI taxonomy): domain Eukaryota; kingdom Metazoa; phylum Chordata; class Actinopteri; order Cichliformes; family Cichlidae; genus Hemichromis; species Hemichromis elongatus. The sequence goes on from VUQR01019528.1 coordinate 50,784, forward strand.
GAGAAGGGGAGAGGCAGCTGCATAACTGGAGTGTGAGGCCCAGAGGGAACTCACACACTTCAAGTCTGTGTGTGTGTGTACGTGTATGTGTTTGTGCGTGTGTGTGTGTGTGTGTGTGTGTGTGTGTGTGTGTGTGTGTGTATACCCACAGTTGATATAATGTCTGAAATTCACTAAAAATGGGACTTTCTGTAATAACTGTTTTTCTTCCTTTCTCTGACCCCCTGATTCTCTCCCCAGGTTGTGAGAGCCTGTTTCTATTGTCCTGTTGTACAGTGAGGCAGTGAGCTCACGGCTGATACAGCATGCATGTGTCGACATATCCCATGATGCACTCCTGTCCAGGCCTGCTCCTCCTCAGCTTCCTCTTCCTCGCTGATGCTGACAGTGAGTGCTTTCACACTCTACACTGGCACAGACACAGCCACACAGACATGTGCATATATAATACTGTGCGTAAGTTTATGACCATTATATGTTTGGATTTGTGTAGATTGAGGAGGAATATAAGTCTAAATATATTTCGATTTATTCTCATGAAATCAAACCAAACAAACAGCCAGAGTCATGAAAGCAGAACAAACAGATCTGCAGTAGATGTTATGGACTCAAAAGAGCCCTGATCTCATTAACATTTAGCTACTCTGAGATTACTGGAGGTTCTTCAAGATGCATACCTCCAAAATATGTAGAGTGTAAAAAAATACTGTTTTTTTATAAACTGTTACTGTAATTTATTGTAAAATTATTGTAAATTATTACACACTCATTTTAAATTCATTACTTATGCACTGGACTAAAGCTGATTGTATATGTTTTATATGTTATATATAGCTGATTGTGTTTTAAAAAACACTATTCCAGATATCACATCCCTACTCTATGTGTGTGTTTGTGTGAGTTTGTACGCCTGTGCATGACTGTATGTTCGGTAGCAGGTTTGATACAAGGCCAGATGTTTTTGTCCATCCCAGTATTACTTGGCATGGATAGACTGACCGCATATGGCAAATCAGATAATTTCCCTACTGCTTGTGTAATTGTGATTATACCATGTGCATGTGTGTGTATGCAAATGTGTGTTTGTGAGTGTGTATCCATGTGTGATCCCTGTGGCTCATCACATCATCCATTCCTCATCCGATATATTTATCAAGTAAGTTTACATGCGCATTAGCATACTGGGTATAGTCACATCCTGGCTCAAACTATATCTGCAATTAATGCAAATTGTTACTTTCATTGTTACTGAACAGAAGATTATTTTTTTTATTTTGGTTGAATCATCTGGTTTATAGAAGGATGGATTTTCCCACAGCCTGAGGTGACGTCATCAAAATGCTTATTATGTGTAACCACAGGTTAAATTAAAAGTGAAAGACAATTAGTTAATTAATAGTCCAATATAATATGCTTAAAAATCCCTTAAACTGTTTAATGATTTCAAGATAGTTGGTTATTTATTTTAATTTACCAATAGTTTAAGCTTATAACTGCATCAAATGTGTACAAAAATCTGTATTGAGACACATTGTTGATCTTATGAATAACATTTCATTGCATGTTAAGTGTAGAACAGCCTAGATATTAATAATAACTGTAAATAATTAAAATCTTTACCACGTGTTTCTTGTCTCTAGTAGACTTTTTTTTTTTTTTTTAATTGGTTTTTTTCA
>VUQR01019529.1:3121-16331 GCA_015108515.1 Hemichromis elongatus
TGAACTAGCCGTGTGGAGGTGGAAAAGGAGGATCCAAATGCAGGCATCTTAGGTGAAGGTGAAATGGTGGTTTATTACAGCAACAAAATAACAAAACAGCGACAGGACAAAAAGCTAACTAAACTGGGAAAACTAAACTAAGACTGCACACACAAACACGAAAGGGAGAGAGCCAAGACAAAGAGGGATCATCGCAGGAGAGCACACGGGTGGAGCAAGGTGAAAGACAGCATAGGTACACAGCGTAGTTAGACGGGATTGTTACACAGACGAACCAGCACACAGACATGGCAGGACACAGCTTATATACACACAGAGAGGATGCAGGGGAATTACAACAGGTGGGGAACACAGCTGACACTAATGGCACTAACGAGATCTGGGGAGAAGCCACAAACACTGAACACATTCACAAGGAAGCTGCCCTTCAAAGTAAAACAGGAAACAGGAACACACCCACACAAATATCCAAACCCCAGAGAACCCAAAACACTCCATAATGCAAATACGTGAAATAAAACATAAACAAACTCAAAAGCTGGGTCGATCCGACCCAGGACCGTGACAACTTCATTGTGGAGGCCATAAACTGAAAAGCTGAATAGGGAGCTACAAAGACATTGGCCAAGCCTGAGGATTTATTGATTATTGTTATGTGTGATTTTAGAATTAATGAAACTGAAATTAACTTAAAGAGTCTAAATTGTATTATTTGTCCAGAGCCCTCTCCTGCACAGACTTCTAGACCTTTTAATATCTGTCAGACAGCATTAAACAATAAAATGTTTTATGTTCACATAAGTGAATTACCAGATTAATTTAAATGAGAGATAAAAATATTACCTCCTTAATTACATTTTTTTTCTACACGTTTCAAAAGTAATTGGTCAGCAGTGAACATTTTATTCATTAAGAAATCATCAGACACTTCCAGTGGGACAGTAATACAGTCCTATATTTCTGTAGATCCAAAAGAAAATGTAATGGCAGACTCATGAAAGAAAAATGCAGAACATAGTGCCAACTTATTTACACCATATGAATGAATATTCCAATTTAAATGCAAAGTTCTGAGGTGGAGGGAGGCTGTAGATCACACTGACATTTTGGGACATCTTACCTCAAGATTTATAAATAACATCCAATGTAATTACTCCGCTTCAAATGTGTTTTTAAAGCTTACCTGTCATGGCATATCCTTATAGCCTTATTGCCTAAAGTCTGTCTTATTCTTACTCTGTGTAATTACTCTGGTTAATCAAGAAAATGATGACTAAGCAGGACCCTTTCTCAAGATTTCAGCTTTGTACAATGTGCCTGTAAACTGTGGAGGGCCTCAGCTGCCAAAACAAATTAATTAAATACATCATTAAATAATTAATTAAATGTGTACTTGAATAACGGAAATAACACCGTCATTGCATCTTGTCAACAGACAGATTGGTTACTGTGCAATTTGTCAAGACAGAACCAATGTGCAAAAGTACTCCAATGTTTTTGGGGATGTTCTTTAGTCTCCATCCATTTATCTATCCATCTAGTCGTTATTATATATCATTTATTCACATATCATTTTTGTTTAAAATTGGCTTGAAGCGTTACGTTTTCAGTGAGTCGTTTATTTGCAACATGTTTTAAGTGCAATATAGATTATATGCTGAGGGAATACCTTTTAAGATCTGTAATCACTCGTTTGCTTGCTTTTCTGGGTGTTTAGCTGCTTTTCTTCTCTTTGTTTGTCTACTGCTTTCCCACGCTGTCAATCTCAATACTGACATTTTTACTCTAGTCCAATCATTTTGCGTGCCTTCTTTGAGCCAATCTGCCTCCACTTGAAATCAGTTTCTCTTTGTCATTCTCTTTTTGATGCATACCCCTCTTCACCATCTCCACCTCAGACAAATCAGCCAGAATAGATCATTCAAGCATCAGTCTTCATCTTCAACACCACCAACGCCTAGACTGCGAGAGAGGTTTGGGGGGGGGGGTTACTGTCCTAAATCCTATCACTGCTGGGAGTCCGTTATACTATTCTGAGTCATCAGAGTCTAATGGCCAAATACATAAAGTTCCCTATCACATGTTCAATTCTTGATTTAGGCCTTGCCTTATTGAACAAAAAACACTGAATGAAGCACAAACTGTGCATTGGGGTATGAGCATGTATTAATTTGGAGATTTAGAAAATATATAAATGTTGTTCTGTTAGATTCTAAACTACTGCTGAGCCTCTTTTACACTGATGGAAATGCAGATACCAGAGATACCAGAACACACCAAGAATATGTGTTCAACCAGTCATGTTCATTTTACTTTAATACGCGACAAACTGAAGCATTCATAGCTCATCCTTTTTATAACAGTGTTGTGTTTCACTGGTATATTTTTGTGTTCTTTATAGATTTTCAATTACTATTTACTATTTTGTTGCCATAGTACCAACTTCTGCCCTAGCTTTGGTTTCATACACTGAGTTTTGAGGTTTTAACTATAATAGTACTTAAGCACTACAGGCATAAACTTTTTTTTTCTGCTTGAAAAAATGGTGCAGTGAAGTGGTTGTTATTCTTCCACCTGGCCTGACTATCATTATTCCACTAATTTCAATGTCAGACAAAGTCCTCAACACATTCCCACCAACACTATCAGCTGCATAACAGGCTCCATGTTGATCAAAGCAGGGCAGGAGAGAAAAGTATGAAAATGCTGATAGTGATGAGGACAGTGATCACTACTGTGATATCCCCAGTGTTTTGATACAAGCTGATAAAAACAGCCTCTTTCTAGCAGAATTCAGGGCCATTTTTCATCAAGTAAGGACAGCTGTAATCATCCCTTTTGCTTTCCTGTCCCATCCGTCTTCCCCTTAACATGCATCAGGATCAATCTAGGTTCATTTATTTTAATCATCTTATTTGCGAAACTGACAAAGTCAAAAGAGGACAAGAGAAACAAAGTTAATTTTGAAAATGAGCCATAGTATACATTTATACAAGTCATTTCTTTTGCAGCAACATTCACATTTTTTAGTTTGAAAACATAATTTTTCATTTAAAAAAACCTGTTTGAAATAACCCTTAGCAGAACAGTAGAAAATTAAATAGGTTAATTGTCAGCATTAGATTCTCTATGAAATTATTTTTTGTCAGAAATAAAAAACAATCCAAATGTGTGACATGAGCAATGATTCAATTAAAAAACAACTAATTAACAATACATTTTGAATCCTATAACATTTTCTTATTAAAAATGACATTAGCTTAACAATTTAAGTGTACTTTTGAATCTTTAAAAAAAATGGGGATAATTTATTTTTCTACCTTTTGCATGTTGATACAATTGCAATCCAATCTTATTGTTGAAACCTGATAAGTCTTGTTATTCCATCATATTGTGAGAAATAGATTTTTTTAAATGGAAATTTAAACTTTTGCCATCTCCAGGAATGTTCAGTTTTAATTTCAATTCAAATAGGTACATCTTTTTTTTTTTTTTAAAGTTCTGCACAACTATCTCCAAATTGCATAAAAATTCCATCTTATTGATTTTATTTTATGTATTTATTTGTATACTCAGCTTTTTAATACCACCCTTTATTTTTATTTTGTTTAACTGAGTTCTTTTGTGTTATGCAGTTTTTAGGTTATAGAAATTTTGTAGTGCTACATATAAATTCAAGCCATTAGTCATTATTTTTAAGCATTGTAACAAGGATTTCCCAACTTTGGGATTAAACGTTATGTTATTCTATTTGAAGACTAATATTATTTATTTTTTAAAACAATACACACAGAAATAAAAATTTACCTCTCTTGGATATTCTATGACAAAAATATAAAGTGTTTTTTTAAAAAAAAAATAAAAAAAAATAATAATAATTCTATGCTTCCAAACTTAGCATTTGTTTATAGTAGGCCTACTTGCACTCTATACACAATTTATTTCATCAATAAAAAAAATAAAGTTTATAAACTCAGATATTAATGTTTTTTTTCACTAGCTCTCACGTGACTGTTACTACGTAACTGTCCACATAGCAACAATATGCAGCCGTCAATACGTCACCACGGTGTTCTCCATTGTCCATATACCATGCTTCTAATAGACCTTTCGTAGTGAACGTGAAGTACAGAGTGAGTCCTTTCACGTTGTCATATATGTATTTAGTCAAATTGTATTTGCCGTCTGGCACAATTAACAATTATTTGTTCGCTGGAACTGTTGCTAGTTAGCTAGCTTGGCTTTACTTTGTGACTAGTAGTGATGTTGTATGCTAAATGCTAAATGCTAGTGCTGTTCTGTTTCACGTGCAGTTTTTCGTTACCTTGGTCTGATATCAACACATTAACTTGGATCTTACTTTTGAATGCTTTTAATTGTGTCTAAATATGTATATTAAGAGCACGTTCTGAGCATCAGTGATTCACTCAGAACGTCATAATTTAAGTACAGCTAATAATGCACTGCACGATTAGCTACGGTGCTTGATGGACCAAAATGTCTGGTAAGTGTACCTATTAGGTTGTTTTAGAAATCTACCGTAGATCCTTCAGTTAAAAAGAAAAACAAACACCTATCGTTCGTGAAAACAAAACAGGTACAGCTTTTGATAGCTGATTAGGCGCGGCCGTGCTATTTGTTAACCAACAGTTTGCTAACAGGCAAGTCGCGTAGCTAAGAGCTGTATAAATCCCAGCATCAGAAACCCTAATGTCTGCAGCTGATTACCGTCGTGTTTCGTGTTGGTGTTGAAGGGAAAATAATACATATGTTACGTCATTGTTTAAAGACGTGTTTGGAAGATAACTACCCTTTAGATACAGGATATACCCTAACGGTAAGGGCTCAAAAAATAATTGGACGTTTATCTGCTATTTTTTTGGAGCAGCATAGATTGATTTTCATAAAGCATAAATTGAGTTTGCTATAAATGTCATTTAACTGTAACTCACCGTCAATATGAGGTGCCGACCATACAGGTTAAGTAGTCCCTCATTATAAAATAATCTCTACATTGTGGCAACCTTGTTTTATCGTACATAACCTACATATGGCACTGCGGAACCATAGCTATTTTATAGGTATTTATAGGGGTAGGTATTTTCCTATGATAGTTTTCAACCATAAAACTCCTACCCTTTCAAAAAAACTTCTGTGGAGTCCTCAAAAACTCACAACAGTTAGGCCAATGCTGATTAATTGGCAAGTGGGATGAAACGGTCGGTTGTGAAGTTCACTAGGAATGGAAGAGGCAAGAAAAAGATAGAAAGCTCTGTATGAAAAGCATAGTTAGCTGCAGTATAGGCCTTCAAAGCCTGGAACTGTGAGGTCTTTAAGATTAGGTGGGGCCTGATTTTTACCTTGTTTGTGATGGGAAGAACTTTAAATTTGAATCTGGATTGTCAGAAAGTCACAGACAGGAAGCCAGTGAAGATAAGCTGTTATAGAGAAGTATGCTGTCTCTTTCAAGTGCCCATCAGTACACTTACTGCAGTACTGTGGCTCATCTGAAGGCTTTTAAGAGAGTTTTAAGGGAATTTTTAAAATTACAGTAGTCCAGCTTGGAAGCAAGAAATGCATGAACATCACTCTGAGACCGGATATTGCTAATTTAGAGAGATTGAGCAGAAGATAGAAGTAGGGTTGAGAGATTGGAGGAATATATTAACTATCATTTTTACAAGGGCGATTTATTTATTTATTTGCCTATGAGTTTTTATGCTTTCGAGTAATGATCTTTAGGTGACAGCTTTGTGTAGTTTTTTTTCTGTCTGCTGCTGACCCTTGAACTACAAAATGTGCTTTTCTGCTCATGACAGTGTAAATGTTGCATTCTTGTCTGTTGGTTTCTGGGTTTCCCCCATGTAGTGGACCGCAGTTTAAAGCGACGGCAGGTAAAACCACTTGCTGCCTCTCTGCTTGATGCCTTGGATTATGACAGCTCAGATGACAGTGACTTTGAAGTGGGAGATGCTTCAGGTGAGTATGGCCTTTGTATGCATGTATTAAATACATGTATACAATACATGCATAGATTTTTTGTTGTTGTTTAGAAATGAACAGGCCAAATGGTTTGACACTAATAAGCTTTTGGCAGGGTAACTTAGATGCAAATTATTTATTTATTTATTTAAGAAAAGTTGAAATTCTGTGTAAAATGTAAATAAAAATTCTATGACTTCACAGAATCAGAAAATTAAAAAAAAAATTAAACTGGAAAAAGCAGTTGTATCTCAGTTTTAACCATTAAGCTTTTGATTTTAGATGAAGTTGAGGAATTTGGTGGAATCTACCACCATGACCATGCTTGATAGTTGGTAAAAAGCCTAACTCCGAAAAGACCTCTTGTTATTGTGGCCAAATAGCTAAATTTTCTTGTCTGACCACAACCTGAAGGCATTTGTCTTGTCCATGTGAGCAGCTGCAAATTTTAGTCAAGCTTTAGATGCTGATTTTGAAGCAGGGACTTCATTCTTAATTTGCACAGTCTCAGCCCATTTACACATAAAACTGGCTTCAGAGTGGACAGAGACTGTGAAGGTAATGATGTGAGAGCCTGTAGAATTTAAAAAGTCAGAATGTGTAGACAAAAATTGGCAGTTGTCTCATCTTTCCTAAAGACATTGTTCCAGAAGTCTTGAGTTGTTCAGAATCAACCTTGCAAACCTTATCTCTGCTGACATGTTCTTTTAAGAGAGAAGACATTTTCTTCTTACAACCCTTCCAAATAACTCATACTTATTCAGTCTTTCTTTAACTTTACTGTCATGAACTTTAAAATTTCACATGTTAACCGGTGCTTGTGGAGTCTAGTTTGGGTGTAGGTTTTGGGTGTTTTGCGGTTTCTCTTGATCATTGCATGGTATAACCTTGAGGGGAATTTGGCACGCCCATTTGTGAAAAAAATGTGGCATTGTGTTAACAGATACTTAAATGCTTCAAAGGTTGTCACTCTTGCTGATGATCAATTAATTAATTTGATTAGTAGAAGCTGGATGCTACTTAACCTCTTAATTTCTATGGAAACAGTAAGGGTGGACTTTTTTTATTTTACTTTTTTTTTAAGAACTTGAGTCCTGTTAAATCATATGACCCCTTATAAGCAAGTGCTTTAGTGACAGTGGGAAGAAAAAAAACCTCCCTTTTAACAGGAAGAAGCCTCTAGTAGAACTAGGCTCGGGGAGGGCGGCCATACGCCATGACTGGTTGGACATTATAAAAGAAAAATACATCAAAGGAGGCCCTGACCACACATGTCAAAACACATATAAAATAGATAACTTTTTGTTTGTTTGATTATTACTTTGCTTTACTTTTTCTACCAAGTTTACTAATCCCAGGTAGACTAAACAGACCTTTCTCCACATTGTGGATTCTGCTGGAGCAACAGCCAGACATTTCAGTGATCTCACAGACACCTGCTTCTCTGTTGTGACAGGGTCAGAGGGCACAGGCATTGGCAGTGATGAAGAAGGGTCCAAAGTGAGTGCAGGCGGTTCAGAAAGTGACTCAGATAATGCTGCTTCAGCAGATGATGGCATAGATGAGGAGGAGGCCAAAGACCTGGCTGCTGAGGAGAACTTGACTGAGGATGAGGAGAAGAGCAAACGGCAGCAATCCTCAGACAGTTCCATCAAAGACACTCCCACTGTCATCCCACCCAAAGGCAGACGCAAAACCAAGAAAATTTCAGAGCCTGTTGAAGCTGCTGGAACTGCATCTTCCTTAGTGTCTGCATCCAACAATATAAATGTTGAAGAGTCTCAGGCTGAGCCCAAGAAATGGAATTTCCGCAGGAACCGCCCACTTCTGGACTTTACCACCATGGAAGAACTAAACGAGATGGACGACTACGATAGTGAAGATGATAATGACTGGAGACCCACAGCAGGAAAGAAGAAAGGCAAAGCAAACTCTCAGAAAGGAGGCACAGATGAAGAGGATGGTGAAGGTGCTAGTGATGATGATGACAACGATGATGACGACGACGACGATGATGACGACGACGACGACGACGATGACGACGACGATGATGATGATGACAAGGAAGATGGTGATGACAACATCAACAGTAGCAGTGACAGTGACAAAGAAGCAAAGAAGTCCAAAAAGAAGGCAAAGAGCAGCAGTGCTTTTGATGAAGAGCTGACCAATGATAGCATGTCCCAGGGAAAGGGCAGTGAGGTGAGTACAACTCCTGTCTTACAAGGTCAGACAAATGTTTCAAAAAGCATGATGCTAGTTAAGCATGAACTCTTAATTTAATCCACCCACGAATCTTCTCTGTCCTCTTCTTGTTTTCCTCCTACATGGTAGTTCCACATTGTCTTTGTCCAATCTATCCACTATCCCACTGCTGCTTGTGCTTACACCATTTGAGCCTTGCCTCTCCTCGTTTTGTGGATGGATTATCTCAGTTGTTCTCCTGACTGAAGTTTGGTCCGTTTACAGCATCCTGCTATGCGATTGCATTTTAAAAAACCATCGGGAACTTTTGTTGAGTGGAAAAAAGTTAGCATTCATCCTCCAGCTTTAGGCGCACTAACGATTTTTGAGAAAATTAAAGAATTTTAAGTGCGCCTTAGTGCAGAAAATACGGTATTTATTTTTGATTAATTGTGCACCTCTACTTGGTATTTATACTCATAAAGGTATATCTTGAGCGTTACCTTTTCCAATGATATGCCTGCCTTCTTAAGAGTGTGTCTGCAAGATGTTTTTGTTCTTGTTTGTTTTTGTTCTTCTCGAGGGAAACCTTCAGTGGTCATCTACATTAATTATTTCCCATGGCCCTCCAGTCCATTTAATGTTGCTGAGCTTACCAAAGTATTGCTTCTTGTCAAGACTTTACCTAACTATTAATGTGAACACTCATAACTCTTTAATTTAACAAAAGTAATGTTTAATTAAGGAGTTAGAGAATGTGTTAGTTAGCTGTCCAGTTTTCAGCCTGTGAAAATTAGGACTGCAGCTACCGATTATAGAGCAAAGAATTATTGACTACAGGTGCTGTAACACGGAGTATAAAGGCAGCTTTATTCACGACATCCAGATAGTGCAGTCTTAAAAACATCTCAGCGCAGTCTTTGTGTTCACATCAAACTTTAATTGATGGTCAAAGTCGATTTTAAAATGGAGTCAACAAAGAAATATATTTGTTAAAGAGGCTGAACTCTTGTTAATAAGAAAATTTAATTTTTTTTTAGTTTAGTTTAGTGTTTTATCTATTAAGGATAGAAACTCCCTCAGGAGTATTGTTAACATCTACTCCAAAAAAAGATAATCTCAAATGAATGCTCCATGTGTTAATATCTGTAATGTCTAAGAGCTTAATACTGTATGTTTTTAAAGCCTTTTTACAGCGTAACTAAATTTGAATCGCATCTTGATTGATGCAGGTAAATAGGCAGCTGGCCTTTAGATTGGCACCTTTGCATGGTGCTCCATAATATCAAAGTACAACTCGAGTCATAGAATATCTATAATCCAATGAGATGTTTTGATGTTATCAGAGTGAATTCAAGAGAATCGACTTCAACAGTTTTCCTTAATGTCAGTCATTGGATTTGTCTCAGTAAAGTCCTCTTACTGTGACTCTGCTCCCTGATTCCCCAGGGTGCTTTGCTGGATCGGTCCCAGACCTGGAGCACACAGCACATTCTCATCTGCTGCGTTTGTTTGGGAGACAACAGCGAGGATGCAGACGAAATCATTCAGTGTGACAACTGTGGGGTGACTGTCCATGAAGGTAACCTAGAGTTATTTCATGTGCATGTATGTGGTTAGCACTGCTGCCTCCCAGCAAGAAGATCCTGAGTTCAAATTCACCATCTGACCAAAGTCTTTCTGTTTGAAATCTGCATGTTCTCCCTGTGTTTGCATGGGATGTTCTTGACATGGTTTTTGTTGTTTGACTTTGTTTACATGTGGACGGAGATATTTTCTCAAAACTGCACGTGTGAACGGGTTTTTTTAAAAAACAAAAAACAAAAACGGAAAAATCTCAGTTTTCAGAAATACCCACGTTTGTACCCTTAAATAACCATCTTTATAGTTTAATTATTTTACATGTAGTGTAATTTATTTATACGTGTCCCTCCCCCGTGTAATAACATAATAACATTCAACATTGCTATCAATACATTTTTTTAAAAATTTTTCTCTGTGCTAAATGAGTTTAAAAACATAAACAGCAGTGGTATACTATTTGTGTGTGATTTGGACAGCCCAGCGCATGCTCCCAACGCAGGGGAAACTAATTCTGTCGGGGATACCTAGCTTGGCGCCACTGTTGTGCAGGTGAAGCCAAAGGAAAGATTTACTTCATCATATTTTTTAGTATTTGGCTTGGAAGGAAGTTGGTTTGGAAATATACTTGCTTCATCTTCTGTTATCCGTTTGTGTGGGAACCTTGTCAAAAAACATGTCCGTTGTGCTAGCAGTGTCTAAGCACAATGGACACTGCTGTGTGAGTCCATGCTGTTACCCCCCTTTAATGGCTCTGCACCTCCCACTTTGGGAACCACTGGGTTAATTGGTAATTCTAAATTGCCTCTGTGAATCTGTCTCTGTGTGCAACTCCTGTGACAGACTGGTGACCTATAAAAGGTGTACCCCATCTCTCTAGCTATCTATGGTAGGCTCCAGCCCCCCTGCGACTCTGGTAATGATGAGTGGAAGAGGACTGATGGATTGTCACAAGTATCATAAGTGTCATTCATAAAATACTCTTTAGCATCACCAGGGCTATGAAAGACTTCCTGTAGCGGTTTTTAGGGCAGCACAGATTAATAAGTCAGTTAGTTGATGGGGAGGTGAATGCTTTCTGTATTAGCCCTCTTCCACTGCTACAGACTCGACTCTGTTTTAGTCGTTTTCCATTACAATTAAGTACCACCTAATGTGCACAAGGTCAGTATAGTAACATAGGGCTGAGTAGGTACTTCATTATCCATATATGCTCATCAGCTGCTTCATTAGTTACACCTTACTAGTACCAAGTTTAGACTCTGTTTGGCTTCAAAATGTAGAATGTATATACTTTTTCTTTTTTAGAAAAATACATTTTGTATCAAATAAAAATATTTTAAATAAAACTTTTCCTTTTCTGCCAATAGTTTCTTAGTAACAACCTTGTTTCACAATCATAGTGGTTACATTAAAATCTTACCTGGGTGCACCCAGGTGCACCTTTCTTAATATACAAACTAGGTTTCATTTCACAATAAAACACAGTTTTAATGGCAAAATCAAATTGTCATTGCATGGACCTTGTCTGGTTGCAATAAAACCTTAATGTGGAGGAACCAGACCAACTTACCCACACCAAGTCTACTTCCTGCGTGTGGAGACACGTAAAAGTTCTTAAGTGTTTCAAGTGACTAACTAAAAGTCCAGGTGTGTGTTTATGAGTGGGGGAGAGGGAAAAGAAAGTTTGAAATGGTGTGGAAAGGCTTTTTGTTGCAGCTGGCCTACCACACTCATCCGTGCAGCAAGGGAAGAAATCAACTGATCCATAAAAGGCAATTGTTCGCCATCAGTATCACATCCTGACCGGTTTTGACAGGTCAAAACTTGACCTCTCAACGACATTGTCATAAGACACACTAATTGTTAAATAATTACACTTCACAATTTGTTAGCACATAAAAGTAGGGCTTGTAACCATGTTTACAATTGAAAAGAAAATAAGTATGTATATAATAATCTTTGCAGTGGTTTAAATGCTTTTTCAGTCTTCTCTCAATAGTTTGAATATTTAAAATTTCAATCACATTTTGAAATAAAAAATAAAACTATAGGGCATTGCTTCAAGTTGTTTTCAGCAAAATACAGTACAACTTTATACAAAACATGGTAAACTATTTCTTCATTTTACTATAACTGTTAAAGTTAAAAACTCTTTTCACGTTTTGATGATTTAGGGTGTTTTATTAAAGCTATATTTAAATTTGGTTTACATATTTAAATTCTGGTTAATTTTTTAGGTTCTTCAAAATAGCCACCCTTCACTTTGATTACTGTTTTGCACACTCTTGGCATTCTCCGGATGAGCTTCATGAGGTCGTCACCTGAAATGATTTTCCAAAAGTCTTGAATGAGTTCCCAGAGATGCTAGGCACCTGTTGGCCCTTTTGCGTTCATTCTGCTGTCCATCTCATCACATTGGTTCACATTGGCATGATATACTCATGCATTTACTTGATTTGTTAGCTGGATGTCCAGGATATGAATCTCCTTTTTCCAGAGGTGATCTGTTGGACAGGGATCTGGTAATTGTGGAGGCCATTACTGTGCAGTGAACTTCTTTTTTTTTCCATTTTTAAGAAACGAGTATGAGATGATTAGGGCTTTGTGGCATAGAGAAAATTCCTGTTTTCAAGAAGATAACTTCTGACCCTATCATCTATCATCTGCGGTAGTAAAAATTGAATTTTTTTCAGGCTTCTTTTGCTTAGTTTTGTTGAGACAATGCATATTATTGCCTCAGCTTCCTGTTTTTAGCTGATAGGGTGTGGTCTGCTTTTGTAGTACCGTATTTTCACGACCATAAGACGCACTTTACTAAAAGGCGCGGTCTCAGTCATGTGTCCCATTACTGTATTTAACACACATAAGGCGCACCTAATTATAGGGCGCGAGTTTTATAGACAATCTACGCCCATACGTCCCCCTTTAACGTTCTCATGGTGTCCTCTACTACGTCCGCCTTACAACAACAACACACACAAGCATACAAGTATGTGTATTTAAAAATAGAGCGAGAGCAAAACTGAGTTTGGTATTCAGATTTTTCTTACCGGTAATTGTCATCAATCAAACCCATCGAAGTCCTCATCCTCTGTTTCTGAATTAAACAGCTGCGCTAAATCTCCACCAAACATGCCAGGGTCACTTTCTTCACTGTCAGAGTCACTGTCTGTGCCGTGTGGCTCCTCGGAAGTGATGCCGGCTTTTGCGAAAGCTCGAACAACAGTGTCAGCAGACATGTTAGCCCAAGCAGCTACAATCCATTCACAAATTGTGGCGTAACTCGCCCGGCGCTGCCTTCCACTCTTAGTGAAACTGTGGTCTCCATCGGTCATCCATCGCTCCCACGCCGCTCGCAGCCTTACTTTGAACGGCCGTTTCACACCAATGTCCAGCGATTGGAGTTCCTTTGTCAGGCCTCCCGGAATGACAGCAAGCTCAGCGTTCATTTGCTTCACTT
>VUQR01019533.1:0-17459 GCA_015108515.1 Hemichromis elongatus
CCCTCTGCATGTCGCTATTAAAATGTCAAACACTTTTACTATATGAACTAAATTTCCATATTTTAGCTGGTGTATATAATGCACAGTGTTGTTTTTATCAACAACTGTGTGTATTCTTGTGCTGAGCGATCATAAAACTGCGCTAGGTGAGGCACGCAGTTCTCCTGCCTCATGGCAGGGGGCGCTGGTGATCCCAGGGATTCTTATTACGACTCCTCTGCAGCTGTCACTGTGACAGCAGTAAACAGTTAGCAAGTGAAGTGCAGCCATCCAGTTATTTTTTCCTGTTGCTTGGCCTTATTTTCAAAACGGAAGATTACATATCTAAACTGAAAGAATTTTCTAAACTGGACTTTCAATCGAAGCAGGACTTCATTTATAAGTAAAGGTATGACGATAACGTTTTTTTAAGTTATTTTTTTCTATGCTAGTTTGTATATGTAAAGAATGCTGATATGAAATTTTAAACAAAACACGTTAACTGTTGCCAATGAAATGGTGACTAAGCTACTCTGTAGGGTTCATATGTTTGTAATTCTGACTGTGATGACATCAGTGCCTCACCAGCCATGAACCTCACCGCACGTCACTGGTGGTGACGTCATTCGAGGCGACTGGAATCGATAAGGAAATTGTTTGTAAAAATGGCAAACGATTCCAAGGAATTGAAACAGTGGGAACCGGTTCTCAACAAGAACCGGTTTTCGATACCCATCCATACTAAATACAGTTTCCTCCTTGCCATTATTTAAATTGATGCTTGTTTGTGGGTCTCTCCACCATCAGTTTTTACTTTAGCAACTGAAAGCCATGTTCTATCAGGTTACTATCAAGTGACTGACTTGTAACTTGGGTTGCTTTTGCAGTATGTTTGGGGTCATTATCCTTTTGTACTGTGAAGTGCTGTCTGACTACTTTAGCAGCATTTGGTTGAATGTGAGCAGAGAATATATCCCTGTACCTTTCAGAATTCATGCTACTCCTACCAGCAATTACATTATCAATAAACACTAGTGGCCGTGCCTCCACTATATTCCATAGTTTGTGATTAGCTGTTCGTTTCCTTCTTCATATTTTTCTCTTCCTATTATTCTGATTCAAGATAATCTTGGCTTCATTTGTCCAAATATTTTTCTCCATGTAGCCAACTCTTGATATGCTTTTGACAATGATTCGCCTACGTATATCCTACCTCTTGACTTGGATAGATGCTCTGAAGAAATTGTTGTTATCGAAAGAAGGAATTCTGTGAAGGACCACTGCAGTTGTTGTCTGTTGTCTTTTAGCTTGAACTGGTCTATGCTTCCAGTCTTTTTAAGAATGTACAAGATTTTTTATTTGGACAATCTAAAGTTTTTTCTATCTCTCTGATTGCACTGTTTTTGTTTTGCAGTGTAATGATGCCCTCTTTCGGTTGTATTGATATCTTTTTGGACCTCATATAGAGAGCTACAGTGAATTGCGACAAACTGCAAGTTCAGCACTTGGGATCAACTTGATATCTTTCATTCCAATTACTTTGAGTCTCTGAAAATAGGGGACTGTGTATGAAAATGGCTGCTATTGTGTAATACTTTTGTTAAATTAAAAGTAAAAGTGTGCACTTTAATCACATCTTGACTGTTTGATTAAAAACTGACTGTGGTGTTTAGGGATGTTCCAGTCGACTAACTAAGTCTAAAACTAAGAAAACACTCAGATATTAAGATATTAAGTTACATTGGACAGCCATTTAAAGGAAAATGTCAAAAGTAACAAAGGCATTTTCAACCATTTCTCACATTCTTCAAGGATGAATCATGCTGCAACACCTCATTGTTAACATTACACCTTATACTCTAAGAAATGAGGAAGAAAAACACTTCAAATAGACCGATGTTAAATATGATATGGAAAAATGTTTCTACAAAAGATGTTCATGTATTAATAAAAATATGTCAAATTACCATCTGCAAAACTAATAAAGTACGACCGAAAAATGTGCCGTGCATTGTGAGTGATGCAGGATATTTGAAAATTCGTGACAACCGCCAAAATAAAAGGTAAAATCTAAAATAATAAAGCAATAAATCATCCAGCTATCTTCTTCAACTTTTCTGAAGTCCTGAAGCAGCAGCAGTGAAGCTCAGACCTTTCTCTCGCCACCTACTTCAGCTTATCCAAGGAAAAATCAACCCTTTCCCAGGCTAGCCGATAGATGTAATCTCTCCAGCAGGTCCCAGGTTTACGCCTGGGCCTCCTCCCAGTATGCCCAGTCGGAAAACTTTACCCATAAAGCAACAACTTTAGCTGTCTCCCTTCAATGTGGAGGAGTAGGGGCCCTAATTTCTACCGCTTGTATCACTATCTTCCTGTGATGATTAACGAAAAGAAAAGGCGTAGATTAACAGGTTTATGGCATTTCTCAACAATGATGCACCATTCAGTGGCAGATGCCTGCATAACATTTAGGATACAATAATTGACAATAATTTACATAAATCTGTTGTTAACTAAATACGTATGTTTTCCTATGATGTTATGCTAAGAATAGCAATCACAAATTCTGTTTTATAAAGGATACAGCTGTGCTCCAGGTCGCTGTCGCAATATCTGTGTGTGTGTGTGTGTGTAACCTTTGATTTCTCCACCCTACACTCTTTGTTTGGATAATGGATGACTTGATCCTCTTTTTTCAAAGCTAAATCATATTTTCCCTTTGTTAAACTAAACTTTGAATATTCAAATTCAAATAATTAATTAATTTAATTAATTAACATCAATAAAGGAAGATACACGTAGCCCAAGCAGTTCCAAGCAGGAACCTTTTAGTGACAATCTGAAAAATCAGATGTCAATCGTGAGTTGTATGTAACGATTCCCAAACAATCTAAATAAATATATAAATAATAAAATTGTATTTATAGTAAGACATTTAGAGTACTAATTTTAAGTAAACTTTATTAAGAAAAAATAAACTTTGGTAAGTGTAAGAAGACCCACATCATTCTTGTGATAGCAACTTGACTGTAGCATCAGTAGCTGCCATGTGAATACTGGATGTCATACATCATTTCCTCCTTGCTTTATTTTCATACTAACCCATTGTAACACATTGCAAAACTTGCTTGAGTTGGGTCTTGTATGTCCACATAATAACATCATTTTCTCCACTGCCTTTCTCCATCTCATCTTTACTCTGTGGGTCTTGATGCTCTATTCTTCACAACATTAAGGAAAAAGTCTTTCACTTAGTCATCTTCTTTTTGTTTAGGTAAAATGACAACTTTACAGAAAAATAATATAAAAACTGAAATTATATGCTGCAAATGTGGCTTATACAATTTTTTACGTCACACAGTCTTACAGGAGCTTTGTGTAACACTGTGTATTAATTGTTAAGTGAGCTGTGGTCACCATGTTGTTCCCTGCAAGCTAACATTACATAAAAAAGTGATAAGACGAACACAGATACACTGTAGGTGTTGGAGAGGATCTGCTGTAGTCTTGAACCACAGTCACAGTGGTATTGCTCTTTTTAAACATTGATATAGAGGACCTAAACTGGCAATTCCCATACTTTAATGAGTTAAAGCATTGATTATGTTGAAATTGAGCCACACAAATGGACATTGAGTTCCTGGCCATTATTTTTATGTCCTATTCCTTTAGGCCATTATTTTGAAGTGCTTTTTGAGGATTATGAGATATTGAAGGTAGCCCTTGGGGTTTTTTTGTGTGTGTCTTGTGTTTCAGGTATGGACAGCTCCAATGATGTGGCTCTGTACTCAGGCCTTGGAGCCGGCATAATCACTGTTGCAATCCTTGTGGTGGCTGTCATGCTGTACAGGAAAAATCACAGCGAGTACGGCGTGGACGTTATTGACTCCTCTGCTCTCACCGGGGGTTTCCAGTCTTTCAACTTCAAGAACACCAGACAAGGTAACAGTGTGCCTTCGACTGCATGCTGACACGAGACAGCGACCACAAGGCCAAACGGCACCATCATCACAGACCTTTCTGACAGGGCCACCAGGTGATTGATGGCATTTGTTTGCGTCAAGCCGAATGGTGTGCAGCCTCCCTATCTGCTTAGGATTTATACCTCCATAATCAGCGAAAGAACGAGTCCTTTTATTGTGACAGACCTGCTACTCCGTTATTGTGAAGTAGTAGATCATCAATCTCTGATAGACACCTATGCTACCACCCCACCTACCTGCACACCACAGATTTAAATGTCAGGCAACCAGTGTCCTCCATCAGATTAAACTGGCCTAAACCACTGATGGGTGTGAACATCAATTCAATGTCTTTTGGGTGCAGCAGTAATTTTTTTTGCTTATACGACTGTGGCTATCTCAGCTAGCCTCGCTACAGGCGTCCAAATAACTGTTCCTAACACTTCTGGGTTAGTGCATGTGATAGCCATGGTGCTGACAGATGATTCATCCTCAGTGCATCGGTGAGGAGTCCCATCAGGGGCCTGCATTCTACCCCACAGCACCTCCAAGGCCTTGGGAGCCGGTCTAATCCCCCACCCAATTCATGGCACTGGAAAGGTGTGAGACAAAACACCAGGTCTACATTCAGCAGGTCATCAATCCTATTTAAATAGGCCAGTTCTCCTTACAGCCTGCCTGCTGTGCCCTCGACCAGCCACAATCACTCCTTACGTTTTCTATTGAAATGTAGAACACCTTCTTCCACATCTCCCTCTCACAGGGTGTTTTGGAAGAAGTTGTTGAGGTGTTTTATATTGGCCTGCATGTTCCACGATTGCATTGTTAAGGTTTTACAGTCCTTTTTATAAACATGGCAAGAAATTAAATGGTTCCTTGAGGATGGAAAGACCTTGCAAAGTCTTTGTTTAATTGTATCTTAATCTTACATTTTCATGCTCAATAATCACTAGCAAGAAAAAAAATCTTAAACACTTTAAAGAAGTTCTTAAATGCTTTCGGATGGCTCTCTGCTATCAGAGTGCAGAATGAGTCTTTGGACCTGACCCTGTCTCTGTGCATTACTTCTCCTTCTGAGTGATTTTTAATCAGAAGCCCAATTCCAAACCTATCCCTCAAGGTATTCAACCTGAGGTACATTTCATTAACTTCTCTCATCTCACCACTGCCATTCCATTTTCGCTGCGCCATTCTTAAAGATGCACACTCAAGCGATAATCAGATCATTCTCCACTCGACCGGAGGGGAGAAAATTTAGCAGTGATCGAATGTCAGCTGCAGAGGGGGTGATGTCCACCAGAGTGCGGCTCTGACCAAGAGCCAGAATATCAGCAAAGTCGCCCGTGGGTTCACTTGTAATGAAAAATGCGTCTTTTTTATCCATTTCTTTAGGAACATCATCTTTAGTGGCAATTACCAGGTAATGTTACCCGCATCATATGTGCTGGTGCTTAGTCATTTGGAATACAGGCACGAGAGTGGGGCATGATAAAGTATGTTAAATTTGCAATGATATTAATACAGTCTATGCAGTGGTTTCCACACAGAGGCATACTGGTGTGCTGTGAGCAGAATTGCAAATGGTAAATGGACTGGTTCTTATATAGCGCTTTTCTACTCTATTTGCTTGTGTTGGAGGATTTTGTAACTATATGTTGTTTTGATATATAACTACATATGGTGTTGCAATATATACTTCATGGACGACCGTTCATGCTTTTGCCACATGGCGAGGAGAGGTTGAAGCACAACAACTGTGGAGGGGAAAATCTATCCTTTCTTGTATTTAAAAAACACACCTACCCAGCAGTGCAGACAACCCCTTAGGCTTTTGGTAATAAAAATGCCAAAATTCAGATGGAAAATAAAATGTTTGATGGTGTTTTTCATTTTTCTTGTTATGTCAGTCTGACACTTGCTCTCTATTTGGACTGTATTGTTTCAGTGTTTTTCAGCTGACTTTCTCTTTCAGGCTTCTCTTTTACGACAACCTGTTTCCTTATAAAGACAAATAGGGACATGGCAGTATGCACACTGTATGTGTAACTAACATCTAACACTAACAGAACTGACCGGTGCTCGAGTTTCACAAAAACAGTGGTCATTTTTCAGGTGTCCACATCTTTGTCACAAAGACATTAGTGATTGAGACCCAGTGACTTCATTCAAATCAGTTCTTACTCTTCCAGACATCATCCCAAAAGGGATTTATGTCTCCTCCTGGATTTAAACCAGCAACCTTTCACCCGTAAAAGGAAAAAAATAAAGTATAAAGTTTTGAAAGAATAAGTAAAAAAGCAACACACACTCCAAGATGCTCATCACAAATCACATACCAGGTAATTAATGAGTTCCCTAAAAATAAAACAACATTAGCCTCCTGCTTTGCACCCCTCGCCTGGCAACAGCTGGGCAGCAAGGACTCAATGACTTCACTGTTATCTTGGCTGGCTCATCAAGGGGCGCGGCACGTCTGCCAAATCGATGCGCCGTGCTCCTTGCTCTGTTTGGCAGCGTCGTCACATCTAATGGTCACAGATGAAGACACCTCCCTCTCACCTCCCTCCGTAGGCTGCTGCTGGGTTCATGCTGGGAGATGAAGGACTCCCCTCATTTACAGAGCGGTCACATAGATCCTCGTGGCCCTCCCTCCTGTCCTTCAGGAGGACAACTGGGTGTCCAGAGGAGCTGACTCCAGCAGATGGATTATGGAGATCAAGCTGTGGGTGTGCTTGGTAATTAAATCTAACGCTCTGACCGTGGCTCAGAGCCCTGGACCTTCTGTCCAGGTTGTGCTCCCTTACCTCTGATGTAGCGGCTGCCTGCCCGGGCATGTTGTTTTAATTGCTGCTGGAGTTTCATTGGTCAGCTGTGAGAATTTTCAGGAGATGTGGCCTTTAAACCTGGACTGACCTGGATCAGTGTTATCTGGGGACATCCAGATATTTGTATTAATTTTACATATTAAAGCTGATTTAAAAAATTTTTGGGGTTAAATGACAACTCAGTTAAATGTAATCTGCTGCACTGTACTGCAGAAAGAGAGCCTGGATAATATTAATCCATGCAAAGTAAAAAGCACATTTTCTTTCTCCTTTTATCTTTTTTCCCTGCCATAAAAATGTAATGTTTTCCAGCTTTTAAAGAACTTTTTTTTTTCTTTTTTGCTTTCCTAAATCAAGGCATTAAGAAAATACTAGAAAGGTACAATCTCGACCTTGTTTAGTTGTATCTGGGACAGCAGTGAATTTCATTATCCCATGTGAGTGCTGTTTAGGTAGGGCTTTGATTCATTAGTTAAATGAGTTCCCTGCATAACACAGGTCCCTTGTGAGCAGGGCTTTTAGGTGACTTGTGTGCTGTCTTTCCATCTCTGTAGGAAACCCGTTGCTTCTCAACTCCTCCATGCAGCCAGACTTAACAGTGGGACGGACATACAGCACTCCCCTCTGCTTCCAGGACAGCACAGTTAAAGAGCTCTTTGACCCCCTACCAGACATCAAGGTCAAAGTTCAGAGCTCCTTTATGGTTTCACTAGGTGTGTCCGAGCGGGCGGAGTTCCACGCCAAAGCCCCAGCCGAGACCTTCCCGCGAGATCTGAGCCGGGACTATTGCAGCACCATGGACAGAAGGAAGAAGGGCCTGCTTACCCTCAATGGGCCCTTCAGCTCCTGCAAAGAGCCGCTGAGGACCACCGGTGTGTTTGCTCACCATGGAGGGAGGCTGGTTGTGCCAAACACAGGTGAGCTTTACACAAAACTTGCTGGACTATGATAACTATAATTTCCCACCAGCTTCTTTGCTTTGTTTTTTTTGTTTGCTTTCTCCTATCTGTGCATCTTGAAAGCATAGTCTTTCTTTGTTGCAGTTCCTTAAGACAAACAGCAGAGTGATTCTCTAGAAGGTGGCCAGGACTGTTTAGAAGCAGGTCCACATCAACAGTCGGCATCTATTTGAGGTTTCTTTTAAAATAGAAAGTTATTGCTGTCTTAACCAAAACGTATTCATATTTGTACCAGCATATCAAAATGTCATGCGTCTGCGTGACACAGCAGACACAAGTGTGAAATGCAGCAATAGTGAAAGTATAACAAACCATGGATTGAATCAGAAACTGTAAAGCAGGATTTACAGGTTACTGCTGATTGAACTACAACTTAAAGACTTCTTAGAACGTTGTATTTATTGTTGTACGATTTCTCAGAGGTCAGCGGCTCACAGAGAGGAAATAAAAGATGAGATGTGTCAGTTTAATCTGAAGGATTAATCTCTTCCCTTGACAGTAAAAGCGACTCAGCATCGCCTGGGGCTTCCCAAATATGCATCACGTGTTCTCAAGTCTGCAGCTCATCTGAGCAAGATAAAAAGTGTACACATAATGCAGATGCTAATGCCAAGTTCAGACTACACAGTGGAAGCTGAGAAGATGTAGAGCAGCGGGTCCAAAAATAAGCATAGGGCAACTGTTTTATCCAATGTAGCGTATCATGGCTGACAACCACCAAAGCCACATTCTAGACACCTTGTGACATCCTAACAAAAAGACAAGCCCGCCAGAAGTGATATTTTTACCTTCTCTCGACCTCCTGTGACTATCTCCACAATTTGTTTTGTGACATTGACTAATAGGAGCAGAGAGCTCTCTGGCTTGCATGGCAAAGGAAAGAGTCTAGAGAACAGGCAGCCCATACTGTTCCAACTGAAAGGTCCACAGTCACAGAACAGCCACTAGCATACACACTAATTTAGGCACAAGAATAGATTCTAAATTTTTCTCTGGGAAGCCGGTCGCTGGCCCATCCCTACTTAGTTGAGGTCTGCCGTGTCTCTCTGACTCAAGTTACTGCAAGATCAGACAGAAATAGCTTGCTTCTAAACTCATGGCTTCCAAGAATATTAAGCTTATTTTTGCATTTCTATAGATTATTGTTTCAGAGAAATACATTAATGAGTTAAAGTTTCTGTTGTCTGAGGATGACATGTTTCTGTTATCCATCTTTTTTATGCTACAGTCACACTGGAAAAAAAATTGTTGGAGACTACAGCAAAACCACAAATATTGTAACTGTGTGTAATGAACAAGCGACCACTCACAGTCAGTTGTTTCAAAGTCACTCTGGTGCAACGAGACAGCAATAAAAGAGCAATAAGGTGGAGTCAGTCTGATGGCAGACTGAGAGCAGATTTGTGATTGAATGGGGTCAAGCTGGCAATTACATCCAATCTGTCTGTGATAATATGGCAATTAACTGTGATAAATAGGTGAAAATCTGTTGCCCTCTACATATACAGGAGTTTGCGTTAACCCTCTGAAGTCAGAGTCGTCATATGTGCTAACCTCACCTTAATCCTCCCCAATACTGGAAGAACAGCACTAACTACTACTATGCAATCAGTTGGCAAGCTGTTTTTAAGTCCTCTGTTGCAGAGTGATGTTGCAGAAAATCACACTCATTGGTGCAGATTGACCCAGACTGATTGCAGTGTTTTGGAAATCTTTCCACATTTGTATATTAGACAAGATTATATATGAATGTTTGCAAGTGTTTGTCTGAGAGAGATTGCATTCAAGTTGCGCCATGATAGTTTGGAGACAGGTTGCCTCCCACCAGCTGATGTGTACAACCACCTTGAGAATCAAAGGAATCCCTGCAACTACTTGCAGTTGGTTCCTGAATGTGAAGAAGTTAATTGCAATTACTGGGCAACCATCAATATTTCCTAGTTACAAACAGGCTGCTGTTCTGTTCTAGTGTAACAAAGCCAAGAGTGGTCACATGAATCTGAGGTTTCTAGCTATGAACATGTTCAGATTAAAAGGGAGTGTTGGTGTCATACAAACAATCACAAACATGGACTCGCAGCAGTGAATTTACAGTAGAAGAACAAACTATAGCACCACCGAGGGCGAAAACATATAATAAAATCTGCAATCAAAACAGCTGCTGTAGCCAAAGCAGTAGCGCATTAGTGTGCATGATAGGAAAAGCAGTGTACAATATAGAATTATAAAGCACTGTATGAGTGCACTGGAAAAGTGCTATAAATAAAGTCCATTTAAAGGCCGGAGGCAAGGCTGGCAGAAATGCTGACCGTGTCACTTAACAGGCTTATCAGCATTAGCGCCCCATCATTAAATCAAGAGAAGATCTCGCTGTTAATTGGTATTTGCATTAAATTAATGTCTTTCTTTAATGTATTGCTTCAGTGTAAAACATGGCAGGACTAACATGAGAGAAAGCAAACAACAAATATAAAATCATTCAAACTAGTAAATAGGTTTGCTTCCAAATTGTATAAAAAGTCAGCAGTTGCAAGGATTAGGTGCCCAGCCATTCATGTGTTACCCTGTCCGTGTCCCCCATGGGAACTATACCACCACCATGACACTGAAAACCTACAGCAAAAGCTGAAGCCACGTTGTTCACTAAAAGCCCTCCTGTGAATTATTTATTTACCCTCAAACTCATTAATTTTCAACTGACTATTTTTGTAGAATACTTTGAGTTTAAAACTTCATCGATTTATAAGCCAAATTAAATGCAGAGCTTGTGCTCTACCTATAGCCATACCTATCGAGAAACATGCTATATACACACAGATTTACAAGGCAAAAGTGGGAAAGGACAAAGAACATGATCATGTAAATCACCTTCTCAAAGTTTATTCTAAACAAATGGCTCATATCCTTACTATATCGCAACTATTAGTACATGCACACAATCCTTAGACCCTGCAAGCTGTTGCTAAGATCCATCTGTGCTGTTGCCAAGGCAGGTAGCTGTTTGTTATTCCTCCACGTCCTCGTGGGCTCTCTCAGGCAAACGGGGGTCACGCTGTCATCATGTCCCGCCAACACAAATGGCTGGAGGAGTCTGCGTGAACTGTGCTAACCACTGCACTTACAGCCCTCTTCTGTGCACCTCCCATATACACGGTGGTGTCCTTCGGCCTGCGTGGAGAGGCGAAGTGAAATCAACCTCCCGCGGTCGTCTTTCAGGATGAAGGTCTGTGTGGAGAAGTCTTTGCTATCAAGAGCAGCACTCGCACGGCGTGTCTGCAGGGACTGCTGTTCATTAGACTGAACAGGCAGCCATACGCAGCACTTCACTGCCGATTACTGGAGCTCTCCAGTCACCTTAGTGATACAAACCAAAATAGCAACGTTCCTTACATCTGTTCAGCCATTTTTAAGGAGTGGATTCACATTACATCCCCCCACACAAAAGCAGGGGACTTGCAGCTTTGAAGAGTTAATTAAAATTTCATTAGAAATGAAAGGCCGTGCAGCCGATTCTGTCTTTGAAAACAATGTGCTAAATTACTCTGGATAATTCACAAACCCCACTTTCAGCATTTTCAGTAGTTGTAACTATTTTCTACCGAAGAAATAAATCCTTTCATAGTGGCCATGGAGCTTAAGGAAGCACTCCTCATCACTTTAAAGGTACTTTTGATTGTTTAAACTTTCTAAATGAACAACTATGAGTCTCTTTGAGATAGTCTTAGCTCAACATTTGCACATCATTCATGTTACTATCATCCTAAAGCAATTTATTTGGGTAGCTAGAAGAGCTTCGAGTTTGTTTATTTGTTTTTAAAATAAATATATAAAACCAGATTAATTAGAAGCATTTCTTTCCAGTTGGAAGTACAAAATCTTTTTAGTCACACAAAAGTTTTTGGCAGGAAACTTCACTGTGTATGTGGATGGAGCTTTAAACTACACTGTTATGGACACAAAAGTTAAGCGTGAAGCATTTGCAATGAAGCTGAGTGTAAATCCTACAGCTGTGTCGCCTGTTTATTAGCTACTTTCACTGTTTACTGTGTGTCAGGCTCATGGCTTTGTCTTCACATTTAACAGAAGTTCCACATTTATGACACTGAATTCTTGCATGTTTGACATAAATTTTGTTTTATGGGTCAAGACATCAGGAGACGCCTTCAGCTTTAACCTACTTCACAAATTATTTCTTACAGATCAGTAAAACATTTAGAAATCCCCACATATTTGGCTTCCTTTTGTTGCTAGCTGACTCTAAACACACCAGCCATTTAGCTCCTAGAGTTGCAAGTTTTTGAGCATATTCCTTGTGATTATTTTCCACGTCAAAAGCTAGTAAGTAATTGCACAAGACATTTTTAAGCAATAAGATGCAATAAAAAATGCTGGATGTAGCAAATATGATGCAAATTAAAAATCATATATGCTAATTATTGTGTAATCTTTTTAAATTCTCTGAACATTCGGTAAACACTTCATTTTCAAATACTTTGAATTTTCTGGCAATGATTTCATGGTTCATGGTTCTAAAATGCTCTTGAAGAAAGTCACTAGCCTGACAACAATACAATTACATACAGCATGAAATACAACTTGCTCTGCAGGAGACATTCTTTCTGCTGAATAATCCTATTGAATTCCCTGGAAAGTAGGGATGTTCCCTTTAGAGTGGACATCTACCTGCCTGTGGCCTATCTAGCTTGCAGCCTCTCATTGAATGGATCCAGAATACTTCACCAGGGAGGGCTCAGATCCCTGAACCACCCTAACTTACAGAGCAACAGTTCTGAGCTTCTTTCTCCGTTCTTGAGAGGGATGTGAGGAAAGTAGATTGGTAAATTGAGAACTTCACTGCAAGTGTATACTAACACTAGATGATCCAAACTGTGCAAAAACACATTTAACCCCCCACAGACCAGTACGCCTGACTAGTGTGATCATCCCAGGATGTGCCACAGTGCAGTTAAGTGAACTGGGACATTGTCCGCTTGAAGAGGTGGATCTGGGTGTGGTTCAGTTGTACTATGTTATGTAATTAATATAGATATATATATTAATATATCTGCACCACATCGCAGCACTCCAGTCATCCTCACCTACATCCTCACATACGTCTGCCTCTGTAAAAGTAACATTAAATTATCTGACATTAAAACATTAAAACATTAAAACATCTGAGCAGATCGTATTTCACTGCTTCCCCAATTAATTCACAAAAATCACAAACCTGGTGCTCTGCAAGATCACGTTTCAAGGCTGCAAATGTGTCTGAGAGAGAGAGAGAGAGAGAGAAAGGATAAGAGGGATGAGTTGAGATGCTGAGACAAAGTGAAGTGCACTTGGGCCTGGAGGAGTGGTGAGTAGGTACAATGGTGCACAGTCTGAGGTAACCGTGCCTAGCATCGGTATACCCTCAGGCTCAGCTCCTCTTTAAACATCGGTACAATGTCCAAATCGCTACAGACACAGAACCAACCTGTCTCTCTGCTGTTATCCATTTCACAGTACAGTTAAAAAAAAAAAAACTGCTTTTGAGTGTTTCCAAAGTGCAGAGCTTTCACTTTTAACGGCCATTGTTATTTTTCTTTAATTGGGTGATCACAACTCTTACAGCAAGGCGTTTAACTACTGAAGAAAGACAGTTGCATTCAACTCTTCCTACCAATTTGTTTGTCCCCACCACCGCAGGCTCGCCAGCATGTGAAACCCAGGCTTTATTAAACACAGACAAAATCTAACGAACGCCCATTTCAGACATGGCCGAGTTATTACAAGTACACACTTTCCATAAAACTGCCAAAACCCTTTATCTGTCATCCCCCTCACTGCTCCTCTGAACCTTTTATTTGTAAAGCAGGGCCTTTATATGCTCGCTACACTTCAGTGTGAATGCTCTGCCATTCACACTGCGGCAGATGAATAGTGTCAGGCAACAGAGGACGGGCAGTGTTGATCTTTTGACATGCTGTGAAAAAAATCCACTTGCTTCTTCAAAGCTGTTGTGTAGCTGGCTGGGAGATCAGAGTGAAAAGAAAGAAATGTTTACAGCTTTACTTAAATCACATATTGATTCAGTCACTTATGTTCTGTAGCCATTTGTGTATATTCAGAGTGATCAGCTAAGCTCTTACTAAGACCTAAGGGGGAAAGTAACAGTGTTTACTCAGATTATGTAGGAATAACCACCTCCTACACATTTTACTGGAAAAACTTCAGTTTTGTTTACCGAGAAACAGCTTTTACTCATTGTGAACCACCGGCCACTCATCTTCATATTTTCCCCACAATTCCTAGCATGTTTATCTCTTTAGTCGCTTTTTAACATCTCTGGTTTTCCCTTAATTTTCAGTGCATACATGGATATTTTCAAGATTCACCAATGAAAATAAACAGCAACATCTATTTTGCAAATGACAATACAGTATATATACCAAACCTTTTTATTTTATACTTGCAGCGACCAGATACAAAAAAAAAAAGCATTTGGTTAGAACATATTTTTGCTGAACATCTTAATAATGCCAGTCATAAGCTGGCATCCCTAGCTTTCCATCTGTTTTACTGGTTGTATGATCCATGGCTTGTTGCCAGACCCAATCTTATCTGTTCTCTTAGTGCTGATCATTAAGGATTTACCTAGCAACATCAGTAGTCTAGATAAGTACAGGCCAACATTATTAGCAAAGACAGCATCAAAAGTTTTAGAAAGAAATTGGCTCCACAGATTACATTTGTTCATTAATGTCACTGATAACCAGTTTGGCTTTAAATTCAAACATGGCACTGATTTTTGCATATATTCTTTGAAATAAACTTTTCAAAAATATAGGAGACAGAGTTCATCACTTTTTATGTGTTTTATCAAAGCTTTCAAGTGTGTAAATTGTAGAAAGTTACTTGCTGAGGTGAGTCAAGGAGGGGTGTCAAAGTACATCATGACATTTCTGGTTGCAAGCTGTTGCATTTCTGCCCTGTTTGGCGTGAGTGATGGACTTACACAAGGTGGAATCTTGTCCCCAATTCTTTTAAAGTTCATGTTGGTGATTTGACAAAGAAATTGAGAGCCTATATTGGGTGCTTGGTATTTTATTGATCCATATTATGTATACAGATGATCTTGTTGTCTTTAGTTCTAGCAGTGCTCGTCTCCAGCAGCTCCTATGACGTTTAACATGATATCAGATATAATGCCTGTAAAAGAGCGCTGTAGATTTGTAGAACCAGGAGGACAAATATCAAAGATTTCCAGAGTTGAAATTGTCACATAATAATCTTACTGTCTGTAACAAGGTTAAATATCTTGGATGTCTTACATCAAAATGCAGGTGATGATTATATTTAATAGTTAATGTTAGATGAAGTGTGCTTACCTCTTAGGTAAATTTAACGCATGTGCTAATAGAGAGACCATTTCTTTATTGAGAACATGTTGTACACCTCTGTGGACGAATTATAGGAAAACAAGTTTATGGAAACTTCATCTTGCTTTTATTGAGGTTATAATAAACTGAGATGGCTCAGAGCAAGTGAAATGTTTGTAACTGCAGGAGCCACTACATTTAAAGTTTTATTAACAAATCTCATTGATAATTGTATTTGCAGGGACTCATAGCAGATATCAGGTTTAGCACCACAGGTCATCAGTTTTCATTGTGGAGACACTGGTATAGTTGCAGGAAGGTGATTGGAGTCCAGTATTTTTATTTGTTTATGTATTTTTGTTTCTATGGACATACACATTGACTGAATAAAAATGGATTGATTGTGTACCTAGAAATCAATCAATTTAGGTTGCAGCCAGGTGCTGCTGATCAAATACACTCGATTAGCTTTATCATCAGCAAGGCTGAGCACTTTTATATAGGCAGAAGTTTTGAAGTTTGCTGGTCTGGACCCGTCAGCAGTTCCAGCAAATTCGTCCCAAGGTCAGAGAAGCAGGAAAATCCAAGCTGATGGGTTTGCACAACATAATGTGTGGTGATTTTTTTCTTTGATTGTTTATATTTCTTTTAGTTAACGTAACTTTTTCATCATCACTATATATCATCAAAACATCATCATCAAATCATCTGGATTTTACATCATTTTTGTTTTAATCAGACTTAGGTTAAAGTTTTTTGTTTTTTTTTACCAGTTCTGTGGTTGAAGGAGAAAAAAGTGTAGTTGTTTTAAAGAGAATACAACCAAATGACAAAAAGACGTTCCTTAGCATCTGACTGGTGTAGCCATGTTTAAAATGAGCCTCATTGTGCTGGAAACTGTGTGCTAGAACATGATTGCTGTGTCAACACAAGAACAGATCAAGCTAAGTAAAAAACCTTCACTTACCTTGCACATGACCAGAGTCACTGTTTGTTTCTTATATATAGCAGCCTCATGTAAGTCTGCTGCATAAATAACCGAAAGCTCACATGTAAACAAAATGTTTTCCATTGTGTTTGAGTTTCCCCTTACTAACATTATCTGTACCAACAAATATCCAGTAAATGTATAACATTTGTGCGCTAATTCATTGAAATTCAGAGGTGAAATACTAAAACAGCACCCAATGCCTGCTTGCCTCAGTCACACTGCAGGCTAAATTTGGTTAAATGAATACACTAATTAGTTGTTTTTTCTTCTTACAAAAAAATCAATAAATAAGAAAATCCAACTGATTTTTGTAAAAATATTTGTTTTAGAATTTTGTAGGGACAGTTAAAGAGCAGCATGCAAATTCTATCAATAACTTCAGTGCAGCTCAGTCACAATAACTCCCACAGCTCTGCCTCCCTACTACACTTTTCTGCATGCTTTATTTGCTAGTCCATTAATTTCTTATCTTTCTCATTCACTAACAAGAAATAACGTCATAGTTTATTTAAACCGTGTCATCGATTCCACTCTCATCACTATGGACATTCTTGCTCTGTTGTGTAGCACTTTAATACTCAGAAGCAGGGTTATATAAAAGTAAATGCTTCAGTGTAGCCAATTAGCAACAATAAGCTACATTCATATTACATTTTCTGACTCGACATCTATCCAAACAGAGTGTTCTCATTCCGAACGTGTAACATACCGACAATTTGTCACATCCCGAGGCTTATCATAGGAACGCAAAAGGTAACCTTGCTTATGCCTATGAGGGACCTTTATTGTGGTAACACACGTTCCAGCCGTGTATTCCAGCCCTAACCCTAACCTTAATCCTAACCATAACCATAACCTTTTCCAACCTTAATCGTGAATTCAAAAGCGATTCATGATGAGAAAGTAAAATAAATGTAGACGTTTACATTCATTCCAAACGGTTCTCATGTTTCTGAATGCATAATATACCGGCGATTTGTCACTTAGGCTACGTCCACACTAATGCGTTTTTGTTTGAAAACGCATCTTTTTTTCTCCGTTTCGCCCTCCCGTCCACGGAGGGAAAACGGAGCTTTTTTGGAAACGGTCTCGAAAACGCATCAATTTGAAAACGCAGCGTTTTCGCGTATTGTGGACGGCAAAAACGGAGCTTTTATTAAAACGGTAACGTATGTTAGTCATATGATGCAGTCATGTGACCATTTTAACTAAGATGGTCAGACGGCATCTTACCGCAGTTGTTTTGTTGTTTTGTTTGCTCAGTTTCAGTTTAGTTTCAGTCAATAAGTTTTTAGTGGCCGTGTTGAAGAATAATATGAACTCATTTGTGACTCGGAGCAACAGCTCCACCTCATTATCATTCCATTTGACACATTCGG
>VUQR01019534.1:0-12502 GCA_015108515.1 Hemichromis elongatus
CCAAATAATATGTAAGCAACTTCACAACCCCCAAAGCTCAAAGTCACTTTACGTGACAGCACAACATCTAAACACAAGAGGATGAGGGTAGAATTGGGTATTAGGAGGGAACTCGGGTTTAAAAAGGTGGTTGACTGGCTAGGATGTCATGAAAGGAAAGGAGTGGTACTTCGGTTTCTGAGGAGAACGGATTTGTTTAAGAGGATTTAAAGAACTAAGTGCAGTCTAAGTAACACCAGAGGGTGGCAGTAATGCAACTTCGATGGATGCAAGCTGCTGTTAAACTGGAGGAAGAAGAAGAAGAAGTAAACACAAGAGAGGGGAGGGGGAGCGAAGTGTGCCTGCTCTGCACTGACACAGGAGCAGCGAGTCCGGCGACCTGGCTGTTTCATCTTTGCCGAAAGCACGGCATTGCAAACAAGAGGATAACTTAAAGCAAAGTATCGACCTCACTAGGCTAGTATCGATCCGATATCGATGCCGAGTTGGTATCGATACTATCGATATTTGGATCGATCCGCCCACCACTAATAATACGTCTACCCTTTTCAGACTTGACACATTTGGCGCTGCCCAGATTGAAGAATAGCTGTCAGATAATAGTGTTTAAGAGTCTCACTGTGAGTTCTACCACGCGTCGTTCCCCTCAGAAATAACTGTAATCGCGGAGCTCTTAGAGCCTTTGAGTATGATGCTGTGAAGACACAAGTATTTGTACCCAGCATAATGATCCTTTATGTTGTGCACAGACTCAGCAATTATTCCTATAAATATGCTTTGCATTAACCTTCATATATTATTCTTCTTTTCTTTCAAAAGCAAGACAAAAATAGTAATTTCGTAGAATTTGTAGAACAATAGACATTTGATAATATTTTACATTGCATCCTCTCTCTTAGGTTTTTATTTGTTATATTAGGGATTTGTAAGGAGTACTTTGGTATTTGTTGCCAGCGTTCTTTGTTAGTTTGGTGCAGTTGACTCACTTCCACCTACCTACTGCTGGCAAACTGTAAAAAACCCACCAGTGACACATTTGGAGATTCATAATGAAGAGGCAGATGGCCTCTGCTGATGACCATGATGTTTGTATGATATCTCAACTGTAGCCTTTTCGCTAAATGATGGTAGTTTTTCAAGGGAAGAGCTTAGAGTGATAATCAAATACATGCAGAAAACACTACAGATCTCTTCAGTCCTTCATGAATTATAGGTGCTACGTGTAACTAAATATGTATGTTGCAAATAAATTGTGTGGTATGTATCTTTATTGTGTTCAAGATTTGAAGCCTGTGGCTTAAACCTATTTAATTTGATAAGATTATTTGGGATTCACCTATCAAAAATCTGCCTCAAAGAGATTTCCAATCCATACAGGCTATTACATTTTATATCATTTGGCTTACATCGTGAAAGGATACCTCTTCTCGGAGAGGGATGAAATTATATCTTATAATTGTCTTGTTAACAGACAATATTGGGATATTAGATAGGGAGATGGATTAATTTGGTCCTGGCCAGCCTGGAGCTGAACTTCATTATGTATATTTATAAAATATATTTGTACATGTTATATTGGATCAAATAGCTTTATAAAAAGAGCATATAAATGATAGCAACTTTAGCAACTATTAAATATTTAATGGGGTTTCCCTTCATACAGTCAGTGGTTTTCTCAAATTGGACCTCCCAAATAATGACAGATAGTAAGATTATACAATGCTTTGATCGCCCTAAAGTCTTTCTATTTTTATATTTGTCACACTTGCATGTTTCAAATTATGCAACAAATTTTTATATAAGCCAAAGAGTAAATGCAAAATACACTTGTGGGAAAAGAAGGGTACTTTGTTCTTCTTAGATATTATTTTTTGTTTTTTTGTTTGCCTGTCCCCCAGCATGGTGGTGGAGTGGTTAGCACTGTTACCCCACAGAGCTGTCTGCCTCTATGTGTTAGCATTGTGACAGACTGCCTCTCGCTCTATGGTAGCTGGGATAGGAATGGATGGATGTCATTTAGCAGCTGTGGGTTCCACCAGCAGCTCTTTATACAGCTGCTGATGAGCTTCAATTCACTGTCACTTGATAAGGGGTAATCTTTACAGAATAGCATTTAAACTATTTTCAACATTTTAATAGTGAATAGCTACACAAATATTTGCAGCATTTACACTCAAATAATGTAATCCTAAAAACCCAGTTAAACTTCTTCCTCTCATCCATGTAAATCCTTAGAACCGTTAAATACTGTCCAGACCTCCAGGGTCACATTTGTCCAAAGACTGAAGTTGCACATAAAGTGAAAATGGGCTTATATTTATCAGTATGTCATTAAAACTAAAAATACAGTGTGTGCACATGTGACCCTTCCAAATAGTTTCTTTATCATTATGGGTATAAATGATAAAGGTGAGATATCTATATTGGCCACCCTCACTCACTTGCTTCAAATTCAAGTTCAAATCTATTGTATGTGAAGAGCAGCCAATCAAAACGAAAGCTGATTTACAGCGATAGTAAAGGGAGCTAAAAGTCTTTAATTTAGAAAGAGGATCAACTGTGATCGACTGCATCAGATCCCCCAAAAATGCTTTAATGATGAAAGAAATGGCGAAAAGGTACGTTGGCAGAATGTGTAGCATAATGAACAAGCTTGATAAAATTCCATTATAGTTACATTTTGTTTCACAGAGGCATTATCCTGGTGCTACAGTAATGATGTTCTGTATTTACACTGCGTGCTGCTACCAAACAGTAGTACCACAGCTGTTGATGTGTGCGGTGCTAGGTGTGTGGAAGGTGCTAGGCCGTAGATTTTAGAGGTAGGTTTAAAGCAGTACTATAAAAGAAATATTAGAGCTCAAGCCTGAATGAAGCCATTTCTACATTTGACAGTGACACGAAATTGCACTGAGAAAAATGTTGTCTTTGTTTTGTTGCTGCACGCTCCAGAGCACAGAGTTGCCATGTAGATCACACCATTAGCACAAAAAAACAAGAGCACTTTTCACAACGAGGAAGGAGACATGGACACTACTGACACAGAGGGAAGGACACAAGGAAAATATATCCATATGGATGGTGACTAGGACACTAGTGACACAGAAGGAGAGAGACAAGGACAAGTTTGGATCAGAGGGAAGGACAAATGAACAATTTACACAAATGGAAGAACTTCAGGAAACTTTTCACAAAGAGGCTGAAGGAGACAAGTACACAATTCCTACAAAGCAAGCACACTATTCACACAGAGGAAACTAGACAGGGGCACATTTTGCAAAGAGGGAAGAATAAAAAGACACTGCACAAAGAAAGAAAGAAGACAAGGAACACTATACAAACAGGGAAGGAAATAAGGGCCATCAAACTATTCATGTAAAGGATGATATAAAAAAAGGATTGCCCTCTCCCCCCTGCGGGCGGTCTGTTCTTCAAGCTCGGGTCCTCTACCAGAGGCCTGGGAGTTTGAGGGTCCTGCGGAGTGTCTTAGCTGTTCCTAGGACAGCGCTCTTCTGGACAGAGATTCCTGGGATGTGCTGGACCCACTCAGGTAGCTTTGGAGTCACTGCAACTAGTGCTCCGATTACACCTGGGACCACTGTTAGCTTCACCCTCCACATCTTCTCGAGTTCTTCTCTGAGCCCTTGGTACTTCTCATGCTTCTTGTGTTCACTTATAGATAGATAGGTTTGCTCAGAGCAAAGGAGACCAGGACACTACTTGCCCAAAAAAAGGAAAAAGTTTGAGTGTTCTCCGGGACAAAGATCCAAATCTGAGGCACTGAGTGATCAGAGAGATGGAGCTTTCAGCATGGCTGATGATCCAGCACAGGATTAAAAAGGTGCACCTCTGATGTCATTGTCAAACATTCATGCTCATGCACAGCATCAGATGTGTGTGGTCAAATTTGGCACTAGAGGTTGCTCTTTAAACTGCAAAAGATGTTGACTCCAAACATTTGTGAGCATCGATTTTATTACTGGCCTTTTTTCAACTCTAACATGATATAAGCTCCAAATATAAGAGCCACATTGTAAAACCAAACACTGAATTTTACCTTAATGTCAGTAATATAGGGTTGGTGGGGTTTTTTGCCAAAGTTTGTGGCAGCAACCATTAATAACAATAAATGCTTTTTACAGCCAGTATCCAGCACTGAGAAATACTTTCAGATGAATAATGCCACCTTATTGTCCAATATTGTCTCTAGCTTTCTGTGCCGTCCAGCTGTTTATGCAGTCTGCAAACATTACTGTGCTCTAACAGTTGGAGCCAAATGTGGAAGGACACAACGCCCAAGGGTGATTTGTTTAACTTTGAAAGGTTCTTTGGTTTGTGTTAGATTTGCTGCGAGCGATGCAGCAGCGGATCATCTAGCCTGCTCTCTCAAGTGGGTAGCAGCCAACAGAGCCTGGGCGATGCGCGTGGGTAGAGAGGAAAAAGATAACCCCACCAGGGACTAAACGACAGTCCTCATTTAGACTTAGGCACCAAGCAGGCCAGCCATTTAGCAACACAGAAACAAAAACTCCATTAGATCATTTTTTTCCTCCATCTCTCTTCGACTCTCTGGGGAGTGTAGTTTGTTTTTTTTTCCTCTAACCAGCAGGGTTAGATGTATCTCATGAATCAAATTAGAGTGCCTTTAATCCTCTAAAGTGGGGGTCGCAGGAGGCTGAGGTGGCAGATGAGGAAGCGCAAACTACAGAGGAAGATGACAGAAAGAAAAAAATAGGGCACGGGTAGATCCTGTACCAGGTAGCAGACAAGATTAGTCTTTGGTGGCGGGGTGCTGTCGTGCGAGCTGTCAGTCTGCACAGCTGGATGTTGCCTTGTCCCTATAGGGGTAAGGGTAAATAGAGCACAGATGGGGGCTTCTTACCTCCTTTCCTTATCCATTCCTCCTAATCCAGCCTAAGCACTTAACCAAAATGGTGCGGAGAAGAAGATCACCTGGGTCTGTGGGGGATCAAAGCCGCTTCAGCGAAAATAAGAGTAGTCTCGAGGAGGGAATAGCTGATGTAACAAGAAGAGGTAGATTAGCATTAAATTCTTGACAGATGCGGGAGGGAAAAAAAAGTTTCCTAGGCGTTGGCAGTAATCTTCGCTGTGAATCACAGCCACTTCTGGATTTTTCGCTAATGGCAGGTATACCTGCATAAGCACCCATCAAAGAAAGCGTCGTTCCACAAAATGAAAAGAGTGATTATTACGTTTAGGTTTCTGAAAAGGCAAGCAGGGCAACGGGGAGTCCTGCTGAAAGGATCCAAAGTAATCTTAAAAGAAAGGATGGAAGATGTTCTGTTTTCAGTGCCACAATTTTAGTCTTCATAATTGAGCAGATGGCTCCAGGCCAGAGCGACCCTTCCAGTCATATTTAAAGCCACACATTGCAATGTATTTTGACAAGTAAATCACTTTCCTCTTCACTGATAGCTGCTCACTTAAATAATGAATTCTAAGTAATAGAAACAGAAATAATGCATCTTGCAAAGTGACATGGATAAAAGAGTTATTACTGATAGGGGGCTCTTCATGGTCGAAGTCACGAATCAGTCAAGATATCAAAACTGTATGTGGGGACTGTAGACTGAGAGTCTGCAGCCAAGAAAGCAAATAGGAAGTCTGATCTGATCGTTTCACTCTTTATCCTGTGGTGGAGTAATGTGTGTGCCAGATTTCACAGGATTCCAATAGTGATACACTTGAAAAGACGAGTCATTCCCAAAGTTAATGGGATTCATCAACGGAGAGTGCCTGAGATCATCTGTGCAGTAGATGTTGAGATATTTCACTGTAACAATCACAACTTTGTCCCCCTGTACACTAGCGTTATGTCCATAGTTTTTTGCAGTCACATATTTCTTTCTAATTTTGCCTGTGAACACCACCACAGAGGATTTTACATTAAATAATTCAAATGTGCACATTTTAATTCTAGCAGTTTAACAAAAGAATTACTGACATTTTTGCACAGTCTTTCATTTTCAGAGGCCCAAAAGTAATTGGACCAATTACTGACTAGCACATTAATCCACTATCATGGCCTGATACTGTTGGGATGCGAGTGAGGTCACCATCAGGCTGAACATCCCAAATAAACAACAATCTGGTATATTTCTAAAAACACTGAATGCACTGGCCGGCCCAGCGACCTCAAAACCGCTGAAGACAACTAAAGTGGATAATCACAGAATACTTTCCTTGTATAAGAAAGAGCCCTTCAAAACATCTAGCCTGTATTGCTCCCAGTGAAACTAGGTCCCTAGTGTTTAATGATGTTATGAAAGCTCATCGAAGTAGCAGCATGGAGTCTAAAGTGTACATGACTGACAAAACTGAAGACAGAGAGTCCCAACAACAATTAGCAGGTGAAGGTGGATGCAGCTGGCAGAGCATCTTAATGGGGACATAATAGTTTTTAACGTCCATGGATTCCAGGATTCAAACAGTCAATGACTGCAAAAGGATTTTCATCCAACTATTTAAAACTATTTAAAGCTACATTCATTATCGTCCAATTACTTTTGAGCGTTTGGAGGACTATAAATAAAAATGGCTGCAATTCCTAAACAGTAAATGCAAAACTTTTGTTGAATCCCAAAATTAAAGGCTAACCTCTGTGGTGGTGTTTACAGGGAAAAAAAACTGTGTTATAGTCCAAAAGCCTACAGTTCTAATTGCATGAGGCTGTATACAAACAAAAAATGTTTGCTACTTTGCATACTTTCAATTTGATGTTGATTTACATGAAAATACAAACTTTTATTTTTACGTTTGGCTGAGGTGGAAAAGTTTGTATAGTGATAAAAGCAAAATGTACGTGAGCATGATTCAAATGGTCACAGAAGCTTCCACAAAAGTGATGAAAAACAGTAGATGGAATCGTCTGTGGAGCAATGAGGAGACTGTAACCTTCCTCAGATGACTACATGAAATCAACAGATTAATGCTGCCTGCTGTTTATCTCAGTGAGCCATCTCTTAATGGAATGGGTGGAAATGTGAAGTCATTTGCATTTTATTCTGTGGGTTTTCACCGCATTTTGATGAAAGCGCTACCAGAATATTCTGGCTTTGGATCTGGGGAGCTATCACGTAACCCGTGTTTGAACAACACCAGTATCAGCCTCAAAAATCTCCTATCAATCAAGTTATAATCCATCCTTCAGCTGTCAAGACAAATCGCTAAAGCCTCAAAGTTCTACACAAGGAAAAGTCAAGAGGCCAACAAGTGGAATAGTGTGGAAAAAGTGTCCTTGCATATACCTTGGTAGTTGTTGCATTGGAACCAACTTAGTTTAAAAGCATATGCATTAAACTAAATGTGCACAAAGAATAATTTAGAAAAAAGGGAAAGAAAAAAGCATATAAGACAGGCAGGTCATTCAAAAGTGTCTGGGCACATCATAGCAAGGTTTGTTTGTCTGCCATCTATCTGTAGACCAGAACAACATTTGACTGGACAGCCTAAAGTGATAGGAGCACTGATAGGGAAAGGCATGCTGATAATGCAGCCAAATAGATGCCGATCATTATCTACAGTACAGCTTATGATGGGCAAAATCAATAGCAGGAAAGAGAAGAGGCAGCAATGCAAAAAGATTAAATGTCTCACACTGTACCATAAAGTGGATAAAGTTGAAAACTTTGAGATATGCTGTTTGAAAGAGGATGTACGAAGAGTACTCACAGAGTACCTGACGAAACTTTTTCTCTTCTCAGATTGAAAATCAGGCCACGCGTTCGCTGTTTTGAGACCTGATAAAACATAAAACTCCATCACTGCCCTCACTATTTGGCAGACTCATAAAAACAGGCCTGCGGTGTGTGGATGCGACCAATTTTGGTACAGCGGTCCATATCCTTGAAGACTTTGAAGAGGAAGACATTTGACACAGCATCAAAGACTCCCCGGAAAGAATGAGAAAGGAGGAAGAGACGAATAAGGTGGCAAATTGCTTGATGTTAGCCAACATGAAACAAGAGGGCAGATTCAGCGTCACCGTCATCAGCTGCCTGAAGGAGCCCCCCGGACTCAGAGTGGGCTAATTACGACATTATGTGGATGATGATGACGCTGTTTTGTTGCCCCTAAAACTAATTACAGAGTCACCCCAAACCCCGAAGAACACACGTTTTGGTCGGTTACTTTGATCTCTTCTTGCATGATGTAAGGACAACACATCCCATGCTTTCACAGCCATGTGGCTTTCAAACAGTTCTCGCTGTCGCAGGGTTTCTGTTCCAGGCCAGTCATTTGTGTACGTAGGGAATGCATTCCAAGCAGGGCTCCTGTTCACAAAATGTAATTCTGGATGAATAAAATGAAAAGAAAGCGCAATTAGTGAATAAAGCCAGAGGGATAAAATTTGCTAGATGGAGAGTTATGAAAACTAGTTTCAATAGCAATGATTTTCACAGTGGTCTAATTTGTATAATATGACCTTTTTTAAATAGTGTATGTGCCCCTTTTTTTGCTACGGCCATGTATACATACACTATTTGGTTTTCAGTTGATCAGAAAATACGAAAACTCAATTCAGCAAAACTTTTGATGAAAGCAGACTGATAAACTGCTTCCTGGTGATAACAGCCACAGTGCAGAGGCTTAAGAGAATAGAATTTCTGCTCTACAGTGTATAATTTTGTGGAGCGGCACAGTCTGTCCACTTGTTCAATTTCCCTGTGTAAGCATTAGAGAAGAGGCTAAAAGGCTCAAAGATTTGGAGTAAGCTGACGCCATATATTCTCTCAGTAAGATTCTTAGCAAGAGAGTGGAAATGGGAATAAACCAGGGAAAAAAAAACAAAAAAAGATTCCTCAGAGGTCACGCTGAAGTCTGTCCAGGGTTATGGCGAACAAGAGGACTGAGGTGAGCTTCCCACAATGGCTGGTTCCATTGAACAACCAAATATAACGGTATAATGGTGCGTTCGTCTGAAGTGTAGCTAAAAATTCAATGTAGCTGAGGGACCCTTAAATTGCTTCATACTTTATATTAGCTTTTTTTTTCTTTGCACGACCCTCGATTCATCGTCCGACTGCTCATGAAGCAATTGTGAATGTGAGACAGAAGTTAAAGAAAGCTCGAGGACGCCATCATCTATCTGCTCAATCGTGTCTACACCCACCTGGACCATCTGGCGTGCACTGTTGAGGTCATGTTTTTTGACTTTTCCAGGGCTTTCAACACCATCAGGCCGACCCTCCTGGGTGATAAGCTAACAGCGATGCAGGTGGATGCTTCTGGACGCTTCACAGGGACCTGCCATCTTCAGAAGTTTTCTGATGACTCTGCAGTGGTTGGATGCATCAGCAGGGTTGATGAAACAGAGTACCG
The DNA here is from genome assembly GCA_015108515.1 of Hemichromis elongatus. Classification (NCBI taxonomy): domain Eukaryota; kingdom Metazoa; phylum Chordata; class Actinopteri; order Cichliformes; family Cichlidae; genus Hemichromis; species Hemichromis elongatus. Next base: position 9,343 of record VUQR01019534.1, read on the forward strand.
GGCTGTGGTCGGCTCCTTTGTCACGTGGTGTGAGCAGAATCATCTGCAGCTCAATGTGGCAAAGGCCAAGAAATTGATTGTGGACTTCAGGAAGACCAGGAAACACTTGACCCCTGTTTCAATCCAGGGGGGTCAATGTTGACATTGTGGACGACTATAAAGACCTCAGAGTATACATTGACACTAAACTGGACTGGGCTAAAAACACCAGAGCTCTTTACAGGAAGGGCCAGAGTCGCCCCTATTCTTTGAGGTGACTGAGGTCCTTCAACATCTATCGGACAATGCTCAGGATTTTCTATGAGTCTGTCGTGGTCAGTGCGATCCTCTACTCTGTTGCATGCTGGGGGAACAGATTGAGGGTGGCTGATGCTAACAGACTCAATAAACTGATCCATAAGGCCAGTGATGTTGTGGGGATGGATCTGGATTCTCCTAAGGTGGTGTCGAGAGGCGAATGTTGGCCAAGATAAAGACAATGTTGGATAATTCCTACCACCCACTCCATGACATGCTGGCTAGCCTCTGGAGCACGTTCAGTGAGAGGTTAGCAAAAAGCACCACTGAACGACACAGGAAATCATTCCTGCCTGTGGCCATCACCCTGTACAACTCCTCCATCTAACACACTGTATACTGCTATAGCCACACCCTTTTTACACATGCTCTTCTTTCCTTTTCAGATATTTATCAGTAATTGACTTATTTGTATGTATATATTGTACATATTGTGCTATTTCTTACTTCTTGTATTGTCCGTTTTTGTTACTATTTGTACTGGAGCACTGTCACCTACATAATTTCCCCCTAGGGATCAATAAATATTCTGATTCTGATACCATACACAAGTACAGCAAATGTCTCGCACTATTTTTGAACACAGAAAGCTGTAATTTTTTTAATTGTTGTTAATTTTCCAAGTTCACAAAAGTTATTTGTAAGTCTATATTATATATTTCAGCTAACTAAAATGAGCATAGGGTAAGGTTTATATTTTCAACCGGTAGTTAGCACCTCGGGATGTTATCAAGTAACACCAAATAATTTAATGAGTAATAAAAGAGTTTCTAAAGGGAATAAACAAGTAATATAATAAAAAAAAAGTTATATGTAATAAATTAAACTTTAATCTCTTATTTGAGTATTTGCACATTTGTTTCAATGTTACATTCACAAAAAGAAGATTAAATTTTTAAGACTGTATCAGGTTCCTAATGCATCATCTTTTAATGATGCTAATTACTCATTTGCTTTTGTGCTGGTGAATTTCAGCAGTGAAATAAGATCAAAGTAACTTTAGTCTTTAACCACCTCTTCCCTGGTAAATGAGTGTATAATTACAGTTACACAAGATAAAGTTTGTGCGATGACCTGCAAAATTGTAGTTTCGGAGATCCACTGAGAACTCCTTCACCCATTCTGGGTGAAAACTGCAGTATATGTAGGAAACCTCAGCTGCTACAAACCCATCCCAGCAGGCTGGACATCAGGCTTCATCCCAGCGGACTGGGAGGCAGTCTTCAGGCGGAGCTGCCTGGTTAGTGGGAACAGAGGGGAGGCTCATTAAAAGTGATCCTCTTGTCCAGTGCAGCCTGATCACTTTCAGCACAGCTATCCACTGCAGCTTCCTTTGAAGAGGTGGGCCTAATCTCAGGGCTGAAACATTGTCACGGGTTATTGCTAATGAGAGAGAGATCGCAAGAAAGTTCTCTCTATTGAGATGTCCTGGAGTCCAAGAGGTGATGGTAGGCTCAGGGAACACTATGAGTTGATTTACGCACATGTAACTTTTAAGAGTTAAAGTCTTCAAATGACTCAGGCGACTCTGCATTAAAGAAACTGTTGAGCATAACCTTTATATGTGTTTAGCTTTTAAACAAGTGTATGTATTAAATGCACTGAATTGTTAAAGGTTCGACACTGTCAGCTGTTATAGGCTATTCTTAGTTTCTAAGTCACACCTTTGAAGACACATAGCCAAAATGTGTTTTTAAAAGTTCATCTTGAAACATTGCAGAGATCATTTAGTCTGCCATGCATGGCTATAGCCCTGATTATCCCATTGTTTCAAACTGGGTTGTTTTTAATGAATCTGAACTTGGCTTTGACTTCCAGCCACATTGAACTGATTAGTTCAATATGGCTGCAACTAAAAACACAAAAATTACTCACCTACACTGTTTTGCCAAAAGTGCTTAGTCACCCATCCAAAGCATTGACCTCAGGCGTTCCAGTCACTCCCATGGGCCAGACTGCTTCTACAAACTTTTGTAAAAGTACGGGTCGCTCTCAGGAGCTCAGTGGATTCCAGCGTGGTGTCGTGATAGAATGCCAGCTGTCCATAGAATCCAGTCGTGGAATTTCCTCATTACTAAATATTCCAGACTCGGCAGTTTGTGATATTAATCCAAAGCTTTGTGACTCAGGTTTGGAAGGCACAGTCCCTGTTTAGTTTGAAGATGGGCACATGGAATCCAAGGTTTTATTAGTTTTGCAATTTTGATTAGTTTTTATTTTTATTTAGTTTTGACTTCAGATTTTCAATTCTATATCAGTTTTAATTAGTTTTTACCATTTGTTTGGTAGTTTAGTTTAGTTTTTATTTTTTTGAAAATCCTTCGTTTCAGTTTACTTTTTATTATAGTTATAGTTATAGTTTTAGTCTTGTTTGCAATACGAGCTACATACCAGGGGCAAAACTGTTATAAAAAATGGAAATAATTAAGTGTAACAAAATCCCAGTTTCATCATATCCATCCATCCTCTTCCACTTATCCTTGGATAGGCTGCTATTCCAGCTACCATACCCTGGTGCACCCTGGACAGATCACCAGTCTGTCGCAGGGCTAAAACATAGAGACAGACAACCCACATTCCCACCTTTGGGGAACCTATGGCCTCCAAGTGGGTGGTAAAAACAAGCCGACACACCCAAGAAAGATGCTGTTAATCCCCTTTTGCTCCAGCCATCTACACACAGTGTTAGCTTCCTCGCTTCTTTTATTAGTTCTTTCAGTTTCTGCTTTGCTATATCCATTTTGGCCCCAATGAGACTACTAACTCTTGCAGCGCCTGGTGTTCAGAATTTTGGTTCAAGTGAATTGCTAAACTTTTTGAAGGCAATTGACTCACACAGTTGTGTAGATATCCCAGTCTCAAT